>JAJGOT010000103.1:1295000-1375000 GCA_022457155.1 Cladopsammia gracilis | reverse complement strand
TAAGGCAGGGATTTCACGAGTTGAAGTATATGAAAGGGTAGGGATTTCACGAAGTATAGGAAAGGGTAGGAAAAACACGAGTTGAAGAACACAAAAGAGTAGCATGCCCCGGGCAGCAGACGCGGCGTCTATACATCAACAAATGTTGAACATTTATCATAGTCTTTAAATCGCCGTCAATTATTTGTGTACTTTTATATGACTTTCACCGACTTATAAACTACATAAACATTGATAAGAATTAGATATAGGATGATAACATTTATTCAATACGTTATCAATACATATCGGATGTAATGTTTAGCAAACCAATAAATTTTGAAAAAAAAAACCGAATTTAACAATATTAAAAGATCAGACAGGCATATTTCATCCACTGTGGAATGTAGGTCTGCTCAGCCGCAATTCCGCATTTACCATACATTATTTGCATTTCACGTGTATCCGTTGTGATAATAAGAAAACAATTCTGCGTGGAGATGATTCAGTCTGTGAATTGGGTGTTTCTGGGATTTTTTTCAGTTACGGCGCTGGTTTTCGCAAAAAAATATTCATCAAGCTAGGCTGATATTTTCTTTAAGTTTTTCTGATATTTTCAAGAATTCAATCTTCATCTTGGCGAGTTATTGGGAAGAAATGTTAACTTTGAATTAATATAGCATATATGACGAAATATGCATTGTAGCGGTCATTGGCGAAAACAATGTTTTGCGAAAAAAATATTGCGGATAATATACTAATTATATTTTTTCTCGGCGGGATCTTTTCTAGCGGATTTTTAAAGAAAATTACGGCAGATTCCCAAATGACGCAATAAACCATACCCACAATACAACAAAATAGCTAACCAACTATCGTATCCGCAACACCGATAAATACCTAAAAATCCGCATAAATTTAAGCTCGGATTTTGTTTAATTCCACACAGGTTATCTTCCGATTTAATCTTCTAGCCCCATCGGCGTTCTTGGCTTTATTTTCCTTTTTGTCTATCCCTTACGACCCTTTTTTGAACAAGCTGTAAAAGGATTTCAGGTGAGCAAACAGAGTTAAATCGCTAATCCTTTGGTTCAGGGGTCGCGTTTAACACTGATATAGATACACACAGTATACTTTTTCAATGTCCGTTTTGTTTGCGTTCCCGATCAGTTGGGGTCTGATAAAGGCTAAATTACATCCTATATTATATAAATACATCAGTGTACTTACTTCAGAAGGTTAGTTAGTTGAGAATTAAATTCATAATTCCTCGTTACATAACTCCTTATAGACTTTCTCAAAGTCCGTTTCTTTTAGTTCCCGGACAGGAAGGCTCGATAACCAGCCGCTGTTCGGGAAACGAGCCCGCGCTCCTCCCCCGGGGAGGCTCAGAGACCGGACGCGAGAAAGCGGCGGAAATCGAGCCTATCGGACAGGCGGAGACTCGTGACTATAGCGGTCGCTCGTCTCGCGATTTCGTCGCTCTCATAAGTGGGCAAGTCTAATCTCCTTCATGAGAATACCTTCACGTGAGGACGGATTAGTTTTGGAGATTGCTGATATTGTCTTTTGTAGGATCTAAGTCTTGTTGTGATTTAGGTAAATATATATATATATATATATATATATATATATATATATATATATATATATATATATATATATATATAACGGTTTAAAACGCGCGCGCTAGTATCAGCTGCTTGCATCAGTGGTGTTTCGCGTTTGTAACGGTCACTCACCCTGGAGAAGGCCGGTGTACCCGGTCGAAATATAGGTGATTTACAACAAAAAATCTTGTCTTCATTCATGTTAAGTATATATATATATATATATATATATATATATATATATATATATATATATATATATATATATATATACACCTTATTCGATGGTTTTACAGATAATACGCGCGGATATTTTACGAGTTGCGTAGTAGTTTTTCGAGCCCCGCAAGGGCGAGAAAAAATGCGAGCAATGAGTAAAATGTCCGCGCGTATTATCAGTGAAACCATCGAATAAGGGATTTATTATTCGACTGAAATTCTTGTATTTATAATAGATTGTGTCTTGACACTGGGACACTAAGGTGTAATACGGCAATCTACTGTGTAATACGCTCGGATATTTTGCGTGTTCTCTTTTCCTTATAAGGTAAAATTACGTCACAGTCGAATAATAAATATATATATATATATATATATATATGTATATATATATATATATATATATATATATATGTATATATATATATATATATATATATATATATATATATATATATATATATATATATATATGTATATACGTATATATATATTTCTCGGAGGGATTTTTTTTTCTTTTTCAGTTCCGACAAAGTCGCATGTCAAACGAATATTGAATGATATTCTGCTACGTTTAACAATACAAGGAAATATTTTTGAAAGTACGAATATTTACAGGGACGACTGAAATAATTACAGAGCCTACAGGGAAATATTTTTGAGAGTACGAATGATCTTATTTAAATTGTGAGATCTATAAGTTTTGAAGTGGTTTAGATAAAAAAAAAAAAAAATATATATATATATATATATATATATATATATATATATATATATATATATATATATATATATTACGATTCTCGGAGGGGTTTTCGATAGTTTTTGCAGTTCCTACGAAGTCGTATATCAAACTGGAGTATTGAATGATTAGTCAGTGCCGCATTTAACATTATTACAGGGAAATATTTTGAGAGTACTTAATGATCTTATTTTAGCTAACCAGTTGATAGAATTGCAAATATTTCGGACCGGACGCGAGAAAGCGGCGGAAATCGAGCCTATCGGACAGGCGGAGACTCGTGACTATAGCGGTCGCTCGTCTCGCGATTTCGTCGCTCTCATAAGTGGGCAAGTCTAATCTCCTTCATGAGAATACCTTCACGTGAGGACGGATTAGTTTTGGAGATTGCTGATATTGTCATTTGTAGGATCTAAGTCTTGTTGTGATTTAGGTAAATATATATATATATATATATATATATATATATATATATATATATATATATATATATATATATATATAACGGTTTAAAACGCGCGCGCTAGTATCAGCTGCTTGCATCAGTGGTGTTTCGCGTTTGTAACGGTCACTCACCCTGGAGAAGGCCGGTGTACCCGGTCGAAATATAGGTGATTTACAACAAAAAATCTTGTCTTCATTCATGTTAAGTATATATATATATATATATATATATATATATATATATATATATACACCTTATTCGATGGTTTTACAGATAATACGCGCGGATATTTTACGAGTTGCGTAGTAGTTTTTCGAGCCCCGCAAGGGCGAGAAAAAATGCGAGCAATGAGTAAAATGTCCGCGCGTATTATCAGTGAAACCATCGAATAAGGGATTTATTATTCGACTGAAATTCTTGTATTTATAATAGATTGTGTCTTGACACTGGGACACTAAGGTGTAATACGGCAATCTACTGTGTAATACGCTCGGATATTTTGCGTGTTCTCTTTTCCTTATAAGGTAAAATTACGTCACAGTCGAATAATAAATATATATATATATATATATATATATATATATATGTATATATATATATATATATATATATATATATATATATATATATATATATATAATCAGGGAAAACGGTGACGTCTTCATCGGCTATTGAGAGTGCTCAACTGGATAAACCGGAGCAATATAAAAGTATACGAAGAAGTTAAGATTGTAAAAACATTTTATCTGCTACTCGGAGTTTCACGTGTTGCAAGCAACACGATCATCAGGCAACTGCCAAAAATTCAAAAAAATACAAAAATAGAAATTCAACGGGATACAGAACAATACATCGGTTGTGTAACTAAATACGTATATGCGCAACGTTTAAGTGCGTATGTTACAATATAAACAATCAGGTTATGGAGGTGTTCAGTAGAAATTTGTTCGCGTGTCTACATTTTGACATCAATTCGCTCCTCTTATTTAGCGAAGCCATATTGGGTTTGCAGATGATAAGATGCAAAAAGTGCAGTTTATGCTTATGGGAAAAATTTTTTATCATCTGCAAACCCAATATGGCTTCGCTAAATAAGAGGAGCGAATTGATGTCAAAATGTAGACACGCGAACAAATTTCTACTGAACACCTCCATAACCTGATTGTTTATATTGTAACATACGCACTTAAACGTTGCGCATATACGTATTTAGTTACACAACCGATGTATTGTTCTGTATCCCGTTGAATTTCTATTTTTGTATTTTTTTGAATTTTTGGCAGTTGCCTGATGATCGTGTTGCTTGCAACACGTGAAACTCCGAGTAGCAGATAAAATGTTTTTACAATCTTAACTTCTTCGTATACTTTTATATATATATATATATATGTATATATATATATATATATATATATATATATATATATATATATATATATATATATTTCTCGGAGGGATTTTTTTTTCTTTTTCAGTTCCGACAAAGTCGCATGTCAAACGAATATTGAATGATATTCTGCTACGTTTAACAATACAAGGAAATATTTTTGAAAGTACGAATATTTACAGGGACGACTGAAATAATTACAGAGCCTACAGGGAAATATTTTTGAGAGTACGAATGATCTTATTTAAATTGTGAGATCTATAAGTTTTGAAGTGGTTTAGATAAAAAAAAATATATATATATATATATATTACGATTCTCGGAGGGGTTTTCGATAGTTTTTGCAGTTCCTACGAAGTCGTATATCAAACTGGAGTATTGAATGATTAGTCAGTGCCGCATTTAACATTATTACAGGGAAATATTTTGAGAGTACTTAATGATCTTATTTTAGCTAACCAGTTGATAGAATTGCAAATATTTCGTGCTAGTATCCTGTTCGTGCAAGCCTCTATCAGAAAATCCAATTTTACACTATTGTTTTTCCTCTTTGTTGCCGTCAGTAATTGTATTATAAAATGTTATTTCAGTTTCTCTAATTTCAGTTCGTAATCGATTCTTAAACTAGACGCTTCTGATGTAGTCATTGAGATTAAATAAATAAACAAACGGTCTTTTTTTACTCAAAGGTTAAAAGTACACATCTTAAGTTACAAAATATATGTTGTGGTTCAAATTTTTCTTTGGTTTAAAAATTTTCAAACCGGTTTCCTTTGCCTGAGTTTCATTAACATAATCTGAGACAAAAGGAAAATAAAAATAAAACTAGTTTAAAAAATTTTATACCAAAGAAAAATTTGAACCACAACATATACATTTAATTGAAGAAACGTTGACCCGTGAAAGGCATAAACCATAAACGATGAGACCAAATGGGATTATGGGTAGGCAGCATTGGCAATCAAGATGTTTTCTTGTTTGAGACATTTTAGAGCATGATTTATGCATCGTGTGTTAATATGATGTGCTTTCTGTCACAAACAAAATGAATTTATCCAATTTCCCGGTAAACTGCAGGGTCGCATCGTTCATGGTTTATGCTTTTCACCCGACAACGTTTCTTCAATTTGGTGTATGTTAGAGTGGTTTTACTTAACCCATGAAACACTATCTAACAATTTGTGTGTGATAGTCCAAATTAAACAAAAGAAAGCAATGGAATTATGGCCTAAGAGTGCGCACAAAAGCCGATTTTGAAAAATACCATAATAATCTTTTATGTACAGCCTCAGCCTTACCGTGGTGTAATTATTCAAGTCTCCTTTGTTAGAATGGCACAATGGAATTCAGAGTACATGTAGGAATGCTAGGACGTAGCATTGTGTGTTCGTATACAAATGTATGCAGTTGGTGCTGAAAACGAAGGAAATTGGAAAAATCAGGCTTATACATCAAGCACCACCCAAACCTGCACTTTAAAAAGTATTATAGGATTTTTCGGAGTGGCCTATTCTGCTAACTATTTCACGGGTTTAGTAAAATCACTCTAACAAAGAGTACACGGCAAAAGAAAGTGAGAAGAAAACAACTTGTTCGCCACCTTAAAAACAAAAACAGTAATAATTGGGGTGGGAGAATTAATATCATCATGATTTCTTTTCGTTTAAAGAAACAGGACTAACACATTTTTTGAGTTAACAACAATATTACAAAGTATATAACACTAACCTACATGACAGCCAAACAATTAGAATACGAATTTATTCACGACTTGCATCAATGAGGATCGTTAACTACTTACTTGACCCTTAAACACCCATGAGCGCCAAACATCAAAATTTAAGAAAAATCCTAAATTTCATTTTGTAAAATATTGAAAAACAAATGGTACCATGCAAAAGTACAGCCAAAGAGGTTTCATTTGAATGGTCACACCATAGGATTTCGTTGACAGACTCAAAAGTTAGAACAAATGGTACCATGCAAAAGTACAGCCAAAGAGGTTTCATTTGAATGGTCACACCATAGGATTTCGTTGACAGACTCAAAAGCTAGAACTGCACCACTGACAGTACTGACAGAGTGAAAGGATGAACTGAGACATTTAGCACAAAAAGAAAACTAACCAAGAAATATATTTTTATACCAACAACATATTAACCGGGTTGAGAGAATATAAATTATCTATGACTCGTTTATAAACATGCACCACCGTACCAACTGGTTATTTGATGTTACGTTCGATCGTTGCCGTTGTTGTTGTTGCACATCAGCAGAACTTGAAGTTGTAACATAATTTACGTGGGGGAATGTAAGAAAACAAAGAGAAAGATTTCGTGCATTTTTTGCCCCTTGTGACCTTCTTTTGAATTCAAATATTCGGAAAATATTTCAGTATTTGACGACATTTGTATTCGTCATCATGAAGCCAGCCGCACAATCCTTTGCACCCTGAAAACCGTCAAAGACCACCTTGCAGTTTATTATTTTATTATATTTGTTTATTTATTATTTCAGCTTGAGCACTCCTTTAATAAACTTGAGCGTCATACCTTGCCTAGAAGCGAATACAAGTAATACAGATCAGTGACTGTCAATAAGTTTGTATAGCGGGTACGCAACTTGCATACTCGGTATGCACGACTTGCGTACCAATTTTACGGCCTTGCTAATGTTAAGGTTTTCTTTCTGGCAGTAACGAAAAACGACGAGGTGGTCTATTAAAAACGATAAACGACATAAACCGATCTGTTCGCGTGTACGTGAGGTCAAATGCTTGATTGAGTATACTTTTGTCTTGTTCCTTAATTTTGCGAGGTTATTATTTTTGCCCGCGGAGTTGGTGTCACCTTGCTTCCAATTTTTCCGCAGTTTTTTTGCTCTATTTTTGTACTACACTGAGACGAAAGCCGGATACATAAACTCCTTGCTTTAGTCTACCTCACACTGTGTTTTCTTTTCAAAGAAGGATTACGGCGGAGAAAAGCACCATACGGTAGACTAAGCCTCTGTAATATAAATCTTTTAATTTTTACAGGTCTTATTTTCCACCGTAGAATTATATATAACGATTACATGTATGTTGTATATATTTAGCGCTTTGTAATATAATATTTATAGTTCAAGCGCTTTAGAAATACCATTATTTAATATTATAATATTCAGCTTGTCAAAATCTCAAATTTAATCACTGCTTCCTCATTAATTATTTTGTTTGTGACTGTGAATTCTAAAAGGTTTTATCGGAGTTCCCACTGTCCACTATTTTTCTTAACTCACAAGTGATCAATTAACAGGAAAGTATTATCTCTTGAAAGCAACTCACGCGAGTAGTGTCATCAACTTTATTGGACCCTTTCAAAAGCGCATTTCTCTCTTTAGTGGTGGACACGTGCAAATCACGTTTAACTTCTGACGTCACGATCAGGGGCACTAAACGAGGAATGTTTAAAAATAATAATACTTTATTCGTTGATATCAATAGGAAAAGGAAAACGCTAGGAAAACGCTTGCAGTGTCGTTGTACCACGGTTTTTCTATACCATTTTAATGTTTTTAACGGCAAGTGTACAAATGCTCAGCTTAGGGAACCAATACAATTTGACCTTCTTGGTTCACTAAGCTGAATATTTAGGCGACAGAATATGTCAGAGAAATGCATCTTATTCGTTGAATTTACTAACGTCTTTCTCCTTTCCGAAAATCTTAGCCTGTGACCTTATTTCATAACCAAAACGACAATTTTGTCCATCCGAAAACACACGACGTTAAATTTTCCCGATGTTACGAAAGTTTGAGGCACATTTTTCTAAAGAAAACTCACATATACAATTTTCGTATACTCATATTCAAAGAAACCTCTACAATGTAGTTCTGATTAATTACGAATTTCTAAGATGTCTGCGGTCATGGCCTCGAGCAGCTTTTCTATCGAAACGAGTCGTTGGTAACTCCTGGGCACGTGAGCGTTCAGTGTATCAATAACGGAACACTTTTTGAATCGAACAACGGACTGGTTGCAGTGCGTGGTTTTTACTCAGCTAACCGCAACGCGAGAGCACAGCACGAATCCGGCTGAAGAAGAACAAAGTCCATGCTAGCTGAATCCTTTTCGGTCCTCCAAGACGAACTTCCTTTCCTCTAGTACTTTCCTTTCAACGATTTTTCTATAATTAGAACTCTGGTAAATACAGGCATGAGCGGGGTCGTAGCTGTCCAAACTCGAGCAAAGGCATAAGACATCTGCCTGACGTGCAAAGATTTCTTTAAGCGGCTCGGAAGCATGGTTTTTGAGTGCGGAAATCAAAATTTTTAGAACACGAACATAGTGGTTTCTGGAAAGGGAAAGCATGTATGCAGCTATTTCGAAAGACGATAAGCAATATTAGTGTTTCTCTGAAACGAGAAAGATGCTATTTTTTAGAGAGTAGTGTTTTCAAAAAACCTGGAAAGCAATACGGGTTTTAAAGAGCGATGTTATTTTTGCGAGGGTAGTGTTTTTGATATTCAGAAAAATGAAAACAATTCAAGTTTTAAGACCTCAAACGAGTCATTTGCTAAATAAATGCAGAGACTACTGCCGCGCCAAACAGATTTCGACCACGTCGCGCAGGATATAGACCTTTTTTTTCCGAGAGCAGTGGTTTGAGAAACGGGCATAAAGCATTATGGATTTTAGATACATTAATATGTATTCTGGAATAGTGGTTTCAAAACGGGAAAGCAATGCGCGTTTCAAAGACCGCAAAAAAGTCATTTGCTAATGCACAGAGAATGCTGCCCAGCGTTAAAGACAATACCGCGTCATGCAGGGTACAGATTAAATACTACTTGGCTCGATCGTCGAATGGTTGAGTGAAAAGATCGTCACATAGTGTCATCTGCAGTAAGCATCTACAACCTCGTAAAACAAAAGACATGGTCTAAGTCATCTCTAGATTATCAGAGATTAATGAATTAGAATGAGATAACATGTATTGTGCTTGGACTTAAAAGGGGCCTCAACTCTTGTGAGTCGTAGGCGACGCCGCCACACTTATATATGGTAGTGATTTTGCATAAAAGAGTTATTTCCTATTGTTCGACTTGGTTTTGTAATGAGTTTATTTGTTTTTTTTTTCAGCTCCTCATAAAGAGAACACAAGAGTTCACAAGGCTTTCGGCATTCTATTGCGAAGGTAAACGCACACGGATCGTCCCAAAGCTCCGAGGGTGGAAAATGAAGCTGGCTTCAGCAATTTTGGTGCTTGTCACAGTTTGTGTAAATCACGGATTTGGTAAAATCAAGTGAGTGGGGTTATTTGTTTAGAAGTAATTTAAGCGCATTTGATCACGATTTGTGAATCTAGTAATCGCAGATTAAGATTGAACATTTTAATCCGTTCAAGTTGAGATAAAGCCATAGCTTTTGTTTCTAAGGAAGCGAAATTGTAATTCTACGACTTTTCTACGACTTTTTTGGAGTCTCGTTTTACGTTTCGTACGATTAAAATATGATTTCCTTGGAGTAACTGTGTTCGCTGAAGCGACCATGTGAAACGAAGGCCAGACAGATGATTATGAAAAATGTATTTGACTAAGTCTTAGATAACTAACTTCGCAGTTAATAGAAATAAATGACTAATGTACTCTTAAATTTACTTAATACAAGTGTTTTTATATTGGAGTTAAACGGTGCGCGTTTCCTAGTTAGTTTAATTCTGGGAATATTGCGCACGGACATTTTAATTGCTAAAATATCCGTGAATTCAAGTTATATTAAATTGTTGAAATTTCTTGTGATTAAAAACAAATTGTTTACGATCCACTCACAAGTCAAATTAATAGTTTTAATTGAAATTATCCGTCGTTAATGTTATGACATACAAGAACCGGTATTTGCTAGTCCGCGTTATTTAACTTTGAACATAAAATCGTTTTAGCGTTAAGAATTTTAATTTGCGGTATCGAGGTCTGTTTAGATATTGCATTAAAATAGCTTGTTAAGTGTAAATTCGAATGGCTTTGTTTATTCAGCGTAGCTTCTTGCTAACAATGACTTTAATTCTTTGAACAGATCCGACAGCATTCTTGGACAAGAGGTAATTTACACATTGTATAATTCTGTTTGGCGCGTTCATGATCATTCAATGTATAGAGCGGCTTTTGATTTCGGTGTATGAAAAGTAAATGCATGAAAATACAATACATATTTATTTAAGTTTAGTAAGAACTATATGTCAATCTAACTTTAAGGATTCTGCTTCCTTCAGTTTTTGTCGAAGTTAAAAGTATAGCTTTCAATGACGGGGAAGGTATGCATATGCACGAAAACAACGATAACGCTCGCTTAAATATAAACACAAAATTTTGCGACAAGTAAACAAGAACAAGCGAATTATGCGATCCTTTTTTCGCCAAAATATAAGAGCGCTTACCGCTTTTGCAGTTCAGTGCTATATATAGTTTGCATCGCTAGGGGACACAAACTTATTCACTATCGTGTAACTGACACCCTTTATCAACAGATAAGATAATTCTTTAAATGATCGTTTCTTTATGGCATCCAAATTAATTTTTTTTTCAGGCTTATCCATTGTTATTGAGCATTGTGAAAGCGGGAGGCCACCTCGGTCTAGAGGAATGCCAAAGACAGTTCAAAAACGAGATATGGAACTGCACGCTGGACAACAAACAAGTTAAAGAGCTGCCCATCTTTGTTAAGACAACGCTGCCCTATGGTAAGACTGTTGTCCTTTTTTCTATATCAAGTTTAATATTATTAATGAAACCCCGGCTTTAGAAAACACGTCTTAATTGATTTTCGGTTTTCTTAACCTATTGTTGAAATCGCGTTTCTTTGCCATTCATGTATTTTTGGAATGAGATTTTTTTATGTACATGACCGCAATCGATGTTAATGTCAGCAAACCTCGAACCGTAACTTGCTCTAACTTTGCGTCTGTGGATGAAATCGAAAACAGGGCCATTGAAAGACAAAATATCGAGACCGTCTTTCTTGGCCTTTGTGTTGTTTGGGTTTTTCATCCATCCAGACTGAAATATGATATGTTTTCACCAGTTTTGATCAGGGATGCTATTGGCGAAAACGAGCGACCGGTTGCATTTACGATGTTGTATAACTGTTGTCACACATTTACACCCAACAAAAGCTGCTGATTTTACCGAGCAACTTATGTTTTCAATTCTATGCGATACCATTTTCAAACTAAGAATTGTTATTCTTCTTAAGTCGCTTTTCCTTTAGATGAGCTCTTTCGCTCCAAAACGGCGGCGCATCAAAGTGTTGTCGGCATAAAGGTGTCTAATTGTGCGCTTTTGTTCCTTTGTTAATTACCGTTAACTTAGTAAATGACTTCAACCCAGGTGTCCTAGTATCTCATCAAAACTCTGAATATGACTCGTGGATAGCTTGACTCAGGGCACTAGATCGTCAAATATTCACAGCTAACAGTCCTGCAGAAAACGGCTACTCTAACCAGCATGGCAAATGCAATTCTATACTTGCATGCCAAATCATAATTTCAATTTTCCATTTACACTGACACGTTTTAACAATCCGACACAACCCGGCAGTTCATTTATTCCCGATTCTCCTTTGTTGTATTTTCAAAATCACCTGACAAAGGAAAACATAAGTTGCTATGCGCTGAAACATCCTCCCATCTCTATTTTGACAGTGCTAAACGCGCTTTAGTCCACTGCGGTGTCGGTTTCCATCAAGATTGGGAAACTAGCTACATGTACGTGTAAAAATGGACGTGCAATCAGGACTTAATATGATTTAAATGTAAAAAACGTTATCTGGTTCAAATTATTTGAAAAAAAATGAGCTTTCGGCTACCAACCTGCAGCCTTTGGCGCATTCATCAAAGGCTGCGTATTGGTCGCCGCATGCTCATTTATTTGTATTTAATTTAAGCCAGAGATCGTTTTTTACATTATAATTACATGTAGGTATATGTCGTTCTTCAATTTTTAAGAGATTCGTCGAGAGTTTAAATATCTTGCTGTTGCTTGATCGTTAACTCGGTTCTGCAATTCAGTCAACAAGGGCTAACTACATGTACAAAGAGACTCGTCGAGAATTAACTATCCCACGCTGTTGTTGATCGGAAACTCAGTCCTACAATTCATTTTATGTGTTAATTCTCGTCAACTTTCACTACTGCAAAAAAATTCACCAGGCTAATCACCGAGAGATAAAACGCTCACTCCCATATTTGCCAATTTTAAAGTTTCTCCAAGTCTTGTTCTTATTTCATATTGGGATAACAGAAGGGTCAACACATGCAGGAATCAAATCACGTAAGAGTTTAAACTTTCGTCAATTACTGAAAGTTCGCTAGAGTCGACGGTAGACGAGGTATGATCCTTTCGGGTGAAACGAGGGCAAATTTGAATTCTCGACGAATCTTGGCGAAACTTGAAAGTAATTTGTTGTGTTTATTTTGTGATAGCCACTCGAGAGACTGCGTTCATCCACGCTATAAGCGCGGCGGCCATTACACAGGAAATCACGCATCAGTGCAAGCAGGGAAAAATACCCGGATGTACCTGCGCTGTAATAAAGAAACAAAGAAAGGCAAGCGATGACTGGCAATGGGGCGGATGCAGCGATAATGTGAAGTTTGGAGAGAAGGAAACTAAAAGATTCATAGACAAACTGGAAACTGGAAATGATGCTAGAATGGCTTTTAACCTACATAACAATGATGTTGGAAGAAAAGTAAGTAAAGAATAACACATAGACTAAAAGGCGCATAGCCTGTTCCAGGCGACCCTTTTTGCGTCATGCGCCGCTTTTCGCTGCCCCCCACAATCTAAACGCCTGGAAGAGGCTAAAAGGCGCATTATCACGCAAATTTTGCTATGCTTTGGTCAAAATGCACTAAACATATGACAGAGTACCTTTGCTCAATCATAAAATTGCTTTTAGAAGACAAAGAAGATAATATCAAGTGATTTCTTCAAGGAAGAACAAACCATAATAAGTTTTTCTGGGATTTTTCCACGACTCTTGGGAGGAACTTGAAAAAATTGGCCAATTTTTTCAAGTTGCAATCCATTTCCATCTTGGCCATCCGCAGCCAAAGATAACGAATACTAGTTTATGTGCACTGGTAGAGCATTTGTTAACAAAACTGGACCATTATTTTAACGGGTTTCCATTGAAACAAATTCGTTTTTTTGGCTTTTCAAAGTGATACTAAAAACAGGTGAAAGTGTCCCTTTAATCCTTAGTGACTTACTTAGAAGGCCTGGATTTTAATTTCCTAGGCTCCGACGGCCTCGGCAGAGATCTTACACCCATACACCCATTTGCTGTGTTGCTATTCATTTTCGATTCTTGCATATTTATTACCATGGATATTATCGTATCGAAGTATATCGGCTGAAATATCGTGTTTTTATGATTATGATTATGGCCAGGATCTTGGTTTAAGCTTCCTTGACTTACTTTATTATCTTGAAATTGGAAGAAACCATCTCTAAAAGCTGTGATCGAAAAAAAGAAATATGAACTAAGCAGACAAAATAACGGCTAGAAAAGTCAAAATAACATAAGAATGGCAAGTTTGATTCTTAACGACCTGTCAATAAATCAAATTTCATGAACTGTAATCCACTTCAATCCTTGCAATCCTGCACTTTGTCTCCAAACTACTGCTTTTAATTGTTTTGCTCTATGTCTATGGAATCTTTTAATCCAACTAAGTTATACGTCTGGTGGCATTCGGCGATATAACGTGGAAATTTGCTATTTAGGCGAGAGAACTAAGTTTATTCTTGACTTAGCTGTAAACAAATGGGAGTAGAAGGGTTAGATTCTAAGAAAACTGCGGTACTGCGTCAGTTGTATATAAACCAAATTGAATAAACGTTGGCGGGTGAAAAGCATAAACCATGAACGATGCGACCCAAAGGTTTACTGGGAAGTTGGGTAAATTAATATTCGTCTGTGACAGAATACGCATTATACATGAGTAGTATAGGGCGCATGGAATTAACCCCTTTTTTGCGGGGGAATCTCATTAATTTGCGGGGGAATACATTAACGTAGATGACGTCATTAGCTATTGTCTTTTATCTCATGAATAAAATGCTGTGGTTTCTCATTAACGTGCTGTGGAATAAATTTTCCGACTATTATTGCTGTGGTATCTCATTAACTTGCTGTGGATTACATTAGCGTAGATGACGTCATAGACTATTGTCTTCATGTGAAGAATAAAATGCGGAGGTTTCTCATTAACGTGCGGAGGATTACATTAACGACCGTTATTGCTGTGGTATTTAATTACCTAGAATAACCAGTTCCAAAAACCGGGTTGGCAAGATTTCACCACAATGGCGCAATGAACTTGCCCAGACTTGCCCTATTGTTTCCACCTAACTTTCTACTTTGATTGGTTTATCCAGACATCTATTGTTGTTTTGTTATAAAAAGAACAGAGACCGTGAAGCAGCCTCATTCTTTGCATTCGCTTTTGCCTAGAGATTTTTTCTAGTTTATTGCTTCGTGCCACAAATCGTTCAACTTATTTCGTTTGAAAATGGCGTTTACCAGCGTTTCAGATATTGAATCTGCCTTGAATGCTTGTACATCGGTTGAAGAATGGGAGATGGTGACAGAATCAATTCAAATCCCGGAAAATTGTGTTCCGTTGGCTTTTGCGAGGTTGGCTGAGCTTACAGTTCAAGAACTTGAGGTACGTTTATGTTCAGTTCATAAAGACGTTTTGATAGCTCTTTATTGTAATGTTCGCGCTTTCATTTAATTCCATTAACCTTCAGCGCACTCACTCTTTGATCAGAACAGTAACTCAAACATTACTTTCATTGAATTGAATCGTTCGACTATTCTATTCCCACTTTGACCGTATTTTATTTTCTTACCACAGGTCTCAAACAACGAGATCCCGACAACAAACGTAGAAGAAGAGTCAGTTCATTTGAATGATCTGGTAAGTTAACAGAGAAGAGAATACACTTTCATAGTTCTTTTATTAACTTCACGCACTGCTTACCAGTTCATTATGCTAACAGACTTGACCGAATTTGCATGTAAAATTAACACCTCTTTGTTCAGCGATTTAGTAATTTAAGAAACAATAAGATGTCAGAGAAATGTAATATCAGAATAAGCACGATCTCAATTTGTCTTTTGAGAGGCTTTATAACCGAGTGAAAATAACTATATACGACTTGTGCTATTACTGTAAAACGGAATGGGTATTTAAATGGAATTTCCCGATGCTTTACATCGTGCTTTTTTGTGCTGATTATTTACTGAATAGATTGTTTCTCCTCGTATCAGTCTTCTAAACATCATTTATTATTTTCTATTCTTTAAGGATAATGCGGACGATGGTCTGCTCATACCAACGGAAATGTTAGAACCATGGGGTGATTGGGAAAATGAGCTTAACACTTCAGCACAGGTAAGTGTGTTTATTCTGTGAGATTGTCACTATTTAATCGCAAAACGTAGTTTACTTATTCGTCTCATCGAATCAAATTTCGCAGGATCCACAAGAACCGGTGCCGGACCAATTACAGAGTGGAGCTGGCGGGAAACGAAAAACCGAGGTATGTATTATAATAGTGGTGTAATTGTTATGGTGTATCGAGGTGCTAACGCGATTTATTTAATTTTTCTTTTAGGACGAAGTAAATTCACCTCCCGCCAAACAGACTCGCCACGAATGTGACACCTGCGGAAAAGTGTTTACTCGAGCAGATAAATTGAAACGTCATCAACAGACTCACGTCAACGAGAAACAACACGAATGTTCCAAGTGTGACAAGAAATTCAAAAGAAAATCGGATTTGCAACGCCACGAGAAACACGTCCACGAGAAGCGTGCGGCGGAGAGGGAATATAAGTGTAATACCTGTGGAGAGCAATTTCGTAACCTGGCGCCGTTTCGAGCTCATCAAAAGACGGCTCACCCCACTCAATCTACCAGTAGGAAACGTCCAGCCAAGAACGACACCTCAGGTAAACTTTAAATCAGTAACTGTTTTAGCAAGGGGTTAGTTAGATTTGTACTTTTTATTCACTTGTACTTACGTGGAGCAGTATTTTTTAGTGTTTGTTATTGAAGTGAAATATATTTAATTCATTAATTCAACTAATCTATTTCTTTAGTTAGTTAGTTAATAATTAAACGCCCCATTATTTCATCATTAGAATCCCGCTCTAAGAAAGCAAGGACTACTCCTGGCAAGAGAACACCACCTCAGCCACAGTCAACCCAACCACAGTCCACCCCCAGTTCCAGCTGGCAGGAAGACCCTAGAACCTTGACTAACCTTCCTGAAGACCAGCAAAGCGTTGCTTCCGAGTACCGTCGCAACTGGCATCAGATACGCACTCGATTCAACCGCCAAAACCGACTCTTGGACTGGTATAACTACCGCCTCTCTTCCCTGCAACCTCAAGAGATTTCAAACCACCTGGACGAGATCTTCACCGACCAGTCTACCGTCTTCAAGTTAAACGTTTCTTTTGGTTTTATCCTGAGAAATAACGAGACCGGTGAACTGCAATATTACTACGCATCCAGAAACAACGAACAAGTATTCGAGGAACCTTTCCAGATTACAACCGCAGCCGATCTCCAGCAAGTCCGCGATGCATTACAGAACCTTGATGTCTTGGAATGGGTACGCCAACGTCGCCCCAACTCTAAATGGGTGGTGGATACTGTCACCAACATCACCTTCTTCATTACAAAAATCAGAGGTCACCCCATAGGAAGAGGTCAAAATCTACCCCATTACATTGTAGAAAATCGTGGGATCATCCCCTTGGACCGCAATGCACGGACTGGTAAAATTTACAACGACAATCTCTGCTTCTTTCGGGCCCTGGCACTCCATAACGGTTGTCACCCTAAAAATCTGGAGCGAGACGCAAAGCATTACTACGAGATATATCGCGAAACCCAACTGGACAAAAAGAAGTTCTGTGGGGTGAAGCTCAAAGAACTCCATGATCTCGAGCAACTCTTCGAAGTCAACATCTTTGTGTACTCGTTAGAACTCACCAAACCCGATGGAGAGGAGGATGACGGCGATGAACAGAAAGAGGATGATGATTCCAAGCCGGAGATTGCCGCTCAGCTGATTCACCGATCCCTTTCCCATTACCCATGTACCCTCTACCTCAACCTTCACCAACAGCACTTTTCCTACATCAAAAACATGAAGCATTACGCCAAGTCTTACTGCTGTTCTCGATGTGGAAAATTCTGGAAAGACGGATTCATGTTAAATCGTCACGAGCGAACCTGTGAAGCAAAGGTTCACTTCATGTTTCCTGGCGGTGCGTACAAGACACCACCCACCATCTTTCAGCTGCTCGAAGATGAAGGCTTCACCATTCCACAACAACTAAAGTACTTTCCATACAGAGCGACCTTCGACTTTGAATGCATGTTCAACCCCAACACCAGTCTCGATGATACAGAGAAACTCACCTGGAACGCCAAGCATATCCCTCTAAGTGTCAGTGTCTGCTCCAATGTTCCAGGCTATGACCAACCCAAGTGTTTCGTGTCAGATGGGGACTCCAAACAGCTCGTCAAAGAGATGTTAGACTACCTAGTGAAAATCAGTGAAGAAAGTTGTCATCTCATGAAGCAAGAGTTTTCATTCCTACTTGAAGCTATAGGCCAAAAGCTAGAAGAAATAAAACAAAAGTCAGAACAACCGACCAGAGAAAGTGGTACAGATATTAGCGTCCAAGAGAATAGCGATGATGAAGGAGAAGATCTTATGGAGAGCGATGATGAAGAAGAAGACATAGAATCTGAGACGGAAGAAGATCGTGCTTTCCTGGATGATGAAGTGGAAAGTGAGCAAGGTGCCTCGTTTTACCGAGCTTTGGATCGCGAACGCGAGAACCAGATTGATGATGAACAGTATGTCGAAGATAAACCAGAAGTTAACAGCCCTGAACCTCAGAAGAAAAAAGACCACCCCTTGAAGAAACTGAGAGAGAGATTCGAGGAATATCTGCAAGAACTTCCTGTCCTAGGCTTCAATTCTGGCAAATATGACTTGAATGCGATCAAAGAATTTCTGTTTCCTGTCCTGGTCAAAGAAGAAGGCGTTCAATTTACCATTAAACGCAACAACAACTTCATGTGCTTGAAGACCCCACATCTCCGTTTCCTGGATGTCACCAACTTTCTGGCGCCTGGGTTCAGTTACGATAAGTTTCTCAAAGCTTACGAATGTCCACAAACCAAAGGCTTCTTCCCATATGAATGGATGGATTCTCTGGAGAAGTTACAGCACACTACGCTTCCACCTCACGAAGCCTTCTTCTCTTCACTCAAGAACGCAAATATATCTGATGAAGAATACCAGTACTGCCAACAAGTGTGGTCTGAAAACAACATGCAGACATTTAAAGATTTCCTTATATGGTACAATAACCTTGACGTCCAACCCTTTTGCGAGGCCCTGGAAAAGATGTGCGCTTTCTGGAAAGACAAGAACATTGACATGTTAAGACAAGGCATCTCTATTCCCGGAGTCACTTTGACGTACCTCTTCACCACCCTAGAATCCGGTATCTTCTTCTCCTTATTTGACGAGAAAAACAAAGATCTCTACACGTTATTCAAGACAAATATGGTGGGTGGCCCTAGTATCATCTTCCATCGATATCACGAGGCAGGGAAGACCAAGATTAGAGAAAAAGAGATGGAAGATCAAGGAAAAGAACCAAAGATATGCCAAAAGATCGTGGGCTACGATGCAAACGCACTCTATCTCTGGGCCATCATGCAAGATATGCCGACAGGATCGTTTACCAGACGAAGAGAAGAAACAGGCTTCAAGAGAGAAAGTTCCTCCAAGATGGCAACGGAGTGGTTGGAATGGAAGGCTAAAGAAAAAGGAATTCACATACGCCACCAGATGAATAACACAGAGAAACGTATTGGAGAAAGACGAATCCCCGTGGATGGTTTTCACGGTCCGTCTCAAACAGTCTACCAGTTTCAAGGATGCTGGTGGCATGGCCATGATTGCCACCTTACGAAAGGAAAAGAAATGAACGAAGTCAGGAAAAAACCCATGGCCGAGCTTAGGGAAGAGACCAGAAATACTTCAAAGTACATCAAAGACCAGGGATACAATCTCGAGGAAATGTGGGAATGTCAGTGGCGCCGACTGAAAAGGACTCCAGCAGTACAGCAATTCCTGACCACCAAGTTTCAGCGGCCCCTTGACAACCACAAGAACCTGACTCAAGACCAAATCCTGAATGCCATAAGAAATGAGTCCCTCTTTGGCGTTGTGGAGTGCGATATTCGGGTACCTGACCATCTGAAAAGCAAGTTTGCAGAAATGCCACCCATTTTCAAGAATACAAACATATCTAGAGAAGATATTGGACCTTACATGCAATCCTTTGCTGAGGAACAGAAAATCATGTCTCAGCCCAGACGAAGTCTGATCGGAAGTTATTTTGGTGAGAAGATCTTGTTGGCTACACCCCTAATTAAATGGTACCTGAGCCACGGATTGGAAGTAACTCACATCTACCAAGTGGTGGAGTATACACCCGTTCCTTGCTTTCAACCCTTTGGAGAAGCTGTCTCTGACGCCAGGCGTGCTGGGGATGTTGATCCCAACAAGGCCATCATTGCGGATACGATGAAATTGGTAAGTTGTTTTTCCATTCGGGTGGGAACATGTTTTGACGTATAGAAAACTGATATCGATCTGGCTTTTTAGGTGGGCAATTCAAGTTACGGAAAGACAATTACAGACCAGGAGCGCCACAGAGAGGTCAAGTTCTGTGAGGAAACCAAAGCTTCGAGACTCATCAACACGCCATTTTTCAGACAAATTGACTCCATAGACGAGAATACATACGAAGTTCAATCGTGCAAGAAAACCATCAAGTTAAACCTTCCCATGCAAATCGGTTTCTTTGTTTACCAATATGCAAAACTAAGAATGCTTCAATTTTATTTTGATTTTCTGGATAAGTATCTAGATCGTAGTGACTATCAGTACTGTGAGATGGACACTGACTCAGCTTACATTGCGATTTCGGGGTCGTCGGTGGAAGGTTTAGTAAGGACAGAACTGAAAGAGGAATTTGAGAGGGAGAAATCCAACTGGTTCCCAAGAACCGATACTCCAGAACATAAAGCTTATGACAAGAGAACACCTGGGCTGTTTAAGGAAGAGTGGTCAGGGGAAGGAATCATTGGATTAAGTAGCAAAACCTACTATTGTTTTGGAGACTATGATAAGTTCAGCTGTAAGGGGGTCAATAAGAAAACGAATGACATTAACAAAGAAAAATATCTTAATGTTTTATTGACCAAACAGAGTAGTGCAGGATTGAACAAGGGTTTTCGAGTAGTCAACAACAGCATGTATACTTATGAACAAGTACGGGATGGCTTTTCCTACTTTTATCCGAAACGAAAAGTCTTGGAAGATGGAGTCACCACCCTGCCTCTAGATATTTAAGTTTAATTTGTAAATATAGTAGTTTTGTAAATATAGATTGTATATAGAGTTTCATCGTTTTAGGATATAGTTTTGAATGATTGTAAATATAAGTATGTGATTTGTAAATAAACAAAGTTGGCTGAATTTAATCATGGCTTGATTTATGTCTCAACACGCGGGAGGTCGCGCGCGTCCCGACGCGCGACCTACACGCGAGATCCCAGGGAAAAACACAACGCTAAAATGTGGCGTTTTTGACGCTTTTGGCGTTTTTGACTGTCGTTTCGTGTTAAATTAGCGATAAATTTCGTGTTTCAAACAGATTTGTTCATTTGAAATCAAACTCTCACAGGGTTAACATGGTACGAAGGAGATGTAAACACTGCCCAGTTCCTGATTGCGGGTCAAAATTTCTGGTTCGATTGGCAGATCATTTAAATCGAGTACATGACTTATCCGAACTCGAACGGAGATATTGGCTGCAATTTGCTAAATTACAAAACACCAACATGGTTCGTGTGTATGGGAAAGACACGCCATCCAAGACTGTTTGGGAATAAATCAAAGTGTTCGCAGTTTGATCAGTCAGTTGTGATCATGGATCCGAGGTGGAAACATCCCTTCCCCGCGCTTGTGGCCGGACCAACGTGTTGCGGAAAGAGTCAATTTGTTAAAAGTTTATTAGAATCAGGAGAAGAAGTAATTGATGGGGCGCCTGAAAATATTATATGGTGTTACGGGATTTATCAACCAGCGTACGATGAAATGCAAAGGAGTATTCCTAACATTACTTTTGTGGAGGGAGTCCCGAGTGACTTGGAATCCATGATAGATCCATCGATTCGAAACCTTGTAGTCATTGACGATCTAATGCAAGAACTTAGTAATGATCACAGAATTACTAGTCTATTCACGAAAGGATGTCATCACCGCAATTTGAGTGTCATCTTTATTTTGCAAAACATCTTTCACCGCGGAAAAGAATTAAGAGATATGAGCTTAAACTGCCACTATCTAGTACTGTTCAAATCCCCACGCGATAGCAGTCAAGTGACTCATTTAGCAAAACAGATGTTTCCTGGTCATTCAAAATACATGCAAGAAGCCTTCCAAGATGCAACCAAGAGGCCATATGGGTATTTGTTATGCGATCTTAAACCGGAAACACCTGCCGACTTCCGGTTGCGAACTAACATCTTCCCTGGGGAGACTCAGTTTGCTTACATCCGAAAGGTATAAAAAGACTGCATTACAGCGATATAAATCAGTTGAGCATGGCCCAGCGACTGAGAAAGAACCACGATTTTCTTAAACTCCTTACCAAGTGTACTCCAGCTCAACGTAAAGCGATTTTGAAAGTAGCCGACGACGCTTTAGTAAGAACCATTTGTGAGTGCGTTCTCAACGTGTTAAAAGAGACTGTGCCTGTCAGTAAACTCGCCAAGAGAAAACTTTTAACCCACAAGAAATCCTTGATTGCTCTAGCCGAAAAAAGTACGCCCCTTGCAAAGAAAAAGCAAATCTTGGTCCAACACGGAGGAAACTTTTTAAGTGTTTTGTTACCACCCGTGCTTCGTGTATTAAGCTCCATTCTTACCTAAATGAATCATACCAAGCGCATGGTTCTCGTTCCGGAGAACACCCTGGAACGATTGCAACAACGCCAGCAAATATTTACCCCACCTGTGACTCAAACTTTAAAAAACTTAGACAGTGAAATGGGACAGATTTTATCCAGTAAAGAGCTAGATGATGACGAAAAAGCGAGACTGTACAATCAGGTGTTACAGCGCTATCTGACTTACTACGATCAGAGAAAAGGGCAACCACTTCAAGTCAAACTAACAGCCCCTAAGCCCGTGGAAACTCCTAAACCAGAAGAAACTGAAGAGACAACCACCGAGGTGGAAACTATACCAACGGCGGTAGAAGAAGAAGTCATGAAAAGTGTACCTAAGATGTACAAAGCTGGGGCTAGACAACTCTTGGATAAAATAAAAGAAAACCGAGATGTATTGCAGTGGAATGAAAAAGGAGAGTTGTTGTACGAAAACAAACCGATTCCCGGGTCTCACGTAGTGGATTTGGTCAACGATATAGTACGTCACAGAAAAGGATTTCAACCTGTTGGATGGTCAGTGTTTGCGAGAGGTCTGGCGCGAATGAACGTCCCTGAAAACTTAGTGCGCAATCCCCAAAGACAGAGCACCATCCGGGAGTTTAAAGCAAGAGTGAGAGATGAGACACCGAATAGTCCCTCTCGTTGGCTTCCTACCCCACCTCCTTCCTCCTCACCCGTGAAAAAGCAAAAGCGAAAGGTCGCAAGTCCACGCCCTCAAGCCGTTCGTTGGTTACGATTGTAAATCATGGCAAGAGACATTTTTTTTTCGTTGTAACCACTTCTTTATTTTGATCATTCAATAAAATACATTGAAAGGAAATTACATGGTGTCTTTACTGAACTTTGTGCTGTGCTTTTGATCCTTGTTTAGTTAAATGGGTATGATACTTTTTGAGACTTAAAGGGAAATGCTTTTCGATAAAGCGTTTTACAAGAAAATCATTTCGGTGTTTATTGCTAGAAAACCTATGTACAATGGTGTTCATACTAACATGGCGACAGCGAAATAAGGCATAGTACAAGCTATAATGCCCACACACTTTTGAGTTTATGCTTTGTAATGTCACAGAGTTAAACATCCACTGGGTAGAATTACTTTTCAAGAAATCAGTAAATGTTCCAGTATAATTGCTTGGCGGTAATCCGTAAGAATCGAAAAATTCTCCCTCGCAATCCTTGGTGAAATAAAACGCAACCCAATGTGATCCGGGCTTATCACTTGTATCCACATTGGCAATGAACAGGGCTGGGTAGGATGAAACACTGTTTGGTAGTTTATCTGAAGGATACACTCCTTGAAACACGCCTCGGGTATATTTATCCTTTCTCAAAATAAGCGTCAGTTGAACGGTATCCATTCTAGTTTGTGTAGTCGAACAGAACGTTTCGATTAGCGTCAATCTCAATCACGTTTTGAAACTCGGCGTAGACGATGAGGTTCACTGTGTTGGCGAGTGGCTGATTAAAATGAAGCTCGACTCGAAGGTTGCCTTGTTTTATAAGCTCAAAATGTTCACCCGGGCAGTGATCTGGGGACAAGTCAAAACAGAAAGCGGTGTAACCAGAACCATAATCGCTTCTATTTATCTGGTTGCCTGTATCCTGGGCTAGCTTTCCACTTCCGGAAAAAAGGCTTTGATATCCAGCTATAAAATTCTGACCACCGGCCTCGTCAAATTTGAGAAACAAGGGTTTTCGAGGAATTTGTTCCCCATCCACGTACACACCCACTTGAGTTAAGTTGTGGTGTTTGAAGTTGAAGGGATTGGAGCCGTAAGTACCGTTAAACGCTTCTGTATCCACCAGTACTAGTACTAGGCGCTTTGGAATGTGACCCAGGAAAAGATTATCTGGGGTGAAATTACTGAATGCTTGTGGTATGGAAAGGACTTTGCAGTCGACTCGGCGAATCGGATATTTGGCAGGCGTTTGCTTTAGCGCAGCGGCATGTCCTAAACTAATGGAAGAGGCTACTTTGACTTTGCGAATGTACAGGATTGCTTCTGTGATAACCACCTTGAAGTTGGCACCTCCAGCTGATGACAGCAAGCAGAACGAATTCTTGGCTCTGTTGAGTTTGATTCTCAGATTGACTCCGTTCAGTATTAACCGGTCTTGAAAGAAAATATCGCTGTGTATCGGTCCCATCATGTCCACCGTGTTACTCTGTTTCGTGAATTCATAGCGAGCTTTTAAACCCATGTTTGCATCGGCATCTTCAGCCACTGGATTAACTGCATCCATCTTTCCAGGGGTATCTTTGTAAAACAAAGCCATGGACAGTTGACTTGTTTTGGCCTCTTCCCCGTAGTTCAGCAACGTTTCAATCATGGCGCGATAAGGGTAGGTATTGGTTGATGGGGAAATAAGTCGCTCGTTCAAAGACACATCCACTTGTGAAAACAAGGAATGGAGAAAAAGGTTCACGGGTCCTACTTCTGTGTTTGGGTCTAAAGCGGTACCGTTTGCTTTAGTGATCTTGGCTTTAACAAACAACTGGGTTCGTGCTAAATCTAGATATTCTTCCCCAGTTCCCGAGACATTAAATTCGATCGGACCACTGTCAGTAATGTTACTAAGGGGATGATATTCAATCCATTGTCCCTTGGTGATAGATGTTTGTGTAGCCGGAATCGTAAAAAGATCGAGTTCCGATTTCGTACACTCTTGAGATTCGTGATGAACAAAAGCCATGCTTACTTTGATTTACTTTGAAAAAAAATATTCCAAATTTTGTCCGGGCTTCTTCTGCTGCGGAGATGTTTTCCGTTTCTTGTCTGGTGGCGAACTGTTTTTTCTAGGCTGCGCTTTCCTTTTTGTAGCTTTTTGACCCCCACCTGACTGCGCTTGCGAGGGATTCTGGGAAGCAAGTTCACTGATAGCTTGTTTGGCTCGTTTGCCAACCGTCGTTTTAAATTGTTTTCCATCCATTACATCTTGAGCAATATTGACACCGGTTTGTAACGCTTTTTTACCAAGTATTTTAGCGCCTTGTTTCAGGTGAGGCACCGCCCATCGGAAAAGACCTCTAAATATGGAACCTAAGCCATATCCTCGCTGAAATCGAGCTCCATGAAAGGCTGGTAAATTTCCACCTTTTTGTTTTGCTTGATCTAAATAATATTGTTCGTACAACTTGTGATTTGGCGTATGAATTTTCTTCATGTCACTCTTTAAAAGTACGGAGGTTGACTCTGACGAAAATGAAGTGTTAGCAACACTCTCCCAAATTCAAATGGTACAGACTCTCCGGTGTCCCGCTTTATATTGACTTCGATCGCCTCGAACTGCTTTCTGCTGACAGGTACGTATTGCGGGCGCACGAATGATTTGCTGATTCGTTCCCCATCTTTCCCTTCCACGGGAATAATTCGAAGCAGGGGGACTAGTGTGTCTCCGACATATTGCGGTTGAATAATATCGCAATAAATGTAAAGATCGTGAAAACTGTGTTCCAAATCCACTTCTCTAAGACCCTTGGTTGTCTTTGAAATCACTTGTTCCGGTGAAAATCCCAGCATATATCCGAATTTGTCAAAATTCACTTCGGAGTTATTTTGCACATGAACGGTCACCTTTCTACTGATAGTATCATAGGAAAATGACACATCATTGTTGTAACGGTGTTCGTTATCGATCGACTCTTTCATTTTTGTAAGGATATCTTGAATGGTAGGATAATGGCCTGGTGAAATTATCAGGGTATCCCACATACCGTGGAGTTTTTCATTCCGCACGAAAAATCTAAAGTCTTGAACATTGTTCCAGCTATGTGGATAGTGGATTTCGGTTAACGCCACTTCCCATTCGCCTGCCAGATTAATGGTCTGTGGTAATCCAACCCGATACTCTGTTAATGTGTTATTTGGAAATTTGTCAAGACTACTATTGCTGGGGAGATGTAGATAAAACTGTGTTACCTCCATGATGACTAGAAGTCAAATGATATTGATACATAGGGAGGGCTTATTTTATAATTTACCACGCTACAACTATTTCATATAAAATCATACCTTTATTCACACAATACCTTTTACAACTTTGAAATATTACTTTCCGGTACCCAACTATTAAATTTGTCTGGGTAACCTTTCCATTTTACAAAATATTCAACTAAGCCTTTACGCTTTCTCTTGCGTAAGATCTTTTCCACACGATAAACATCGTCATTCTTGATAATTTTCTGTAGTTCAGATTCGTAAAATGTTCCATCTAAGATCTCCCCTGCATCATCTTTCAGTTTATAGACTGGTACTTGACGCGACATTCGTTTGTACACAGTAAAAATTTCTTCGGTAAAGTTGGGAAGGTAAGACTTTTCAAAGAGTCGCTTCGCTTTGCTGATCCTTACACGATCCCCCACTGCAAATTTGAAACGAACAAGCTTGTGTACATCATCTCCATACAACGTTTCCCATACTTTGGTTTCGTTGGCCTTGGTAACCTGGCTTGGTTTCATTTTAATACTGCGATGGTAGGTATGATTGTAAGATGATACTAACTGTGGTAGCACATCTATATACGTAAGTGTGTTTTTAGCAGTAAAAAATTTGTACATTTTTCCCTTAAAAGAACGGTTGAATCTCTCAACCACCGACGCCTTTAATCCCGAGTTAGTTGTGAAAAAATCAATGTTGTTGTCACGAAGAAACTTCAGAAACACACGATTAAGAAACTCCGTGCCTTGATCCGTTTGAAGTTTAAGCGGTTTGCGACCAGAAGATAGAATCGTTCGAAAGGCCTTGACTAGCTCTTGACCCTCTTTTGTCTTCAAAGGAAGGACCCAAGCATACTTGCTAAAGACATCTAGACAAGTGAGGAGGTATTTGTAACCCTTGTTATATCGACTTAGACTTTGAACATCCACCAAATCAGCTTGGAATTGAGCATTTATGCCGGGAACTATGACTCTACTTCTCTTGTAATGTCTACGCGCGGGCTTATGAAGCGTATAAACGTCTTGCTCACTCAACCAATCTTCAACTTGTTTACGAGAAATCTTGCTCTTTCCTTTCTCTTTGACCGCCCTGTACACAGCATCCGAACCACCGAAACTTGCGGGATGACTCGGATCGAGGTAAATGCTGGCGAGAGTTTTCTCCATCGCAAAACTCAGAGTTTTGTACAATGACTTTACCACCACAACAAGCAAATACACAACGAATGCGATTAAAAATCCTCTCTAGTGCAAAGGAGGGTGAAGGTGGACAGCAACCCATCACTAGTGACTTCTCTGACGATCGGAACTCGAATGACTATTCTTTCCACAGTGCTCACTTATATGTCTATTCTCCTATCTGGGTGAGAGTGGGAACGAGAAACTGGAATAATCGTTCCCAGTCCTCCTCGGTCAATCCTAATTGTTCGGCAAAATTTAAAAATACCAATAATCTTCCCCAATTAACTTGCGTGAATACTTCAGAATGGAGTTGTTTTAACTTGCTCAGTTTCGACCCCGGTAGATCGCAAAATTCCTCCTTCGATAACATAATTTCAAGTGTAGTAAAACTTATACTTTGTGCTACAAGGCGGTATAGGTCAAAACGAAATCGAAGCGAGGAAGGTCTTATACCCATGTTAACTGAGAAAGAGACAAACACACACTGACTCAAATAAACATGCTTTATTACTTTTATAGACACAATTTGTTTTGAATAGCATTAATTACAACGTCAAGGTCCATTGGTTGTTCTTCTTTTCTAACAACAGTCTCAGGGCATTGTACTTCAACTTGGCTGTCAATTTCCATAGCACTGGGATCTTTGCACTTCAGTCCACAAGGCCCGTAGTAAATAGTATACAGGATACGACTTTTAAGATCTTCTCCGCAATCTTCGAGTTCCAAGGAGGTAAGGTACATACTTGTCCAAGGCAGCTTTGGTAATTCGGTCACGTACGCTTCCCACGACTTGGCTAACTTGAAACCAAGAGCGCTGCACACGCTTTCGGCGGTTTTCATGACGATGTTGAGATCGATGTTTTCCACCACATCTTCTCGGTAATACATCCACGCATCTTCGCTATCCATCATGAGACACGAGTGTTGCCTTTGACTTGGGTGTTGAATAGCACAACCATTGCAGCGATTCACTTTTGCTTCTTGGATGAGCATGTCAAGCATTGCAGCATACGTAAGCTGGAAGACATGGCCGATAAGGCTAGCTATCTTTTGCCTTTGGACTTTTTCAACTTCATCTACTGTCAAAAGAGGTTTAGAGCTCGATTCAACTTGAATGTTTGAAACCATCTTGTAATAAAATATGGTATAGAGTAATAAAATATTCCTTGCCAGCAAGCGAGTTGTAAGAATGAAGCTGCTTTACTGTCTCTGTTCTTTTTATAACAAAACAACAATAGATGTCTGGATAAACCAATTAACGTAGGAAGTTAGGTGGAAACAATAGGGCAAGTCTGGGCAAGTTCATCCTGCCATTGTGATGAAATCTTGCCAACCCGGTTTTTGGAACTGGTTATTCTAGGTAATTAAATACCACAGCAATAACGGTCGTTAATGTAATCCTCCGCACGTTAATGAGAAACCTCTGCATTTTATTCTTCACATGAAGACAATAGTCTATGACGTCATCTACGCTAATGTAATCCACAGCAAGTTAATGAGATACCACAGCAATAATAGTCGGAAAATTTATTCCACAGCACGTTAATGAGAAACCACAGCATTTTATTCATGAGATAAAAGACAATAGCTAATGACGTCATCTACGTTAATGTATTCCCCCGCAAATTAATGAGATTCCCCCGCAAAAAAGGGGTTAATTCCATGCGCCCTATACTACTTACATGTATTAACACACGATTCATACATCATGCTCTAACAAAGAAAACATCTTGATTATCAAGAAATGGAATATTACTGAGCTTGCCAATGCTGTCTACCCATAATCCCATTCAGTCGCATCGTTCATGGTTTAGGGAGAGACTGTACCTTTTCAAACAAGCTCAGTGACTGGTTAACGAAACAATAGGTTAAACAACAGAAACAGTAGCCCTAGACCTAAACACAATAGAAGCTACAGTACTACGGGGCCAATAAAAATAGAGGTCTGGAAGAGCTACAGTACTACTCATGGTTTATGCCTTTCACGGCTCAACGTTTCTTCAATGAGGTGTACCTGCCAAGTCTCACGCCTTAGGCGTGAGTCTTATGCCTGCGAGTCCAAAACTCCGATCTCACGCCAACTCACGCCTATGGAGCAATTTCTCACGCCTGACTTACAGCCTTGTGATTATAATGTATAAGGTTTTTATTTTTTATTATTGTTATTATTGTATGTAGCAGTCCACGGCTCCGTGATAAAAAAAAAAAAAAGAAAAGAAAAGAAAAGAAAAGAAATTTGGTTTATTAACTGAGAGATGAGGTAACTGGGCCAGTGTAAAGAGATTCAAAAAGGGCTGGGGTTCAAAAAGTCAATTCATAAATTCGTATAGTATGCTAATGAAACAAATGATCAAAACAATGACGTCAGAAAAGATTCGCGTACAGGGGAGTATACATGAAGCCTAACAGCAGGTGTAATATCTAGCGGCTTATTCCTTTATCAGGTTGTTCGAGGAAACCTAAGGAGGGAATGCAAGTGTCATGGCGTTACCGGAAGTTGCAGTTTGAAAACTTGCTGGAAAGATTTGGGAGTTTTTGAAAACGTGGGATCGGAGCTAAAGAAGATTTACCACGATGCAGCGCAGGTGAAATTCGTGGACAATAAGCTCCAAGAACGAGTCAACAGACAGCTAAGAGCTGTTTCCGTCAGAGAGAAAAGACTGGTTTATCTCGAGACCTCCCCAGACTATTGCGTACGAAACCACACCGTGGGCTCGCCGGGAATGCTGGGTAGGACGTGCAGGGGCGACGAAGTATCCGCTGACAAATGCAGATCTCTGTGCGACCGTTGTGGCTTGCGGCATCAAATGGTTGAACAACTCAAGCAGATAAAATGCAGGTGCAAGTTTGTGTGGTGCTGCAGCGTGAAGTGCGATACATGCATAACGAAATATTCTGTAACGACGTGCACAAGGCAATGACATGTGCCAAAGATACATCACAAATAATTCATGAACGGCGAATGCAACTGATACAAAAGCAGTGGATAAAAGACAACGTGAACAATACATAGTTGGGTTTTATCCTTTTTGTAATTGAGGTTTTAGTATTAATTAACAATTATTGGATTCGGTTTTCGCATGATAGCGATAATTATCAAGGCCAAAGTTTGTGTTATCTGCCGAAGCCGAAAGGCTGAGGCGGATAACACAAACTGAGGCCTTGATAATTATCGCTATCATGCGAAAACCGAATCCAATAATTGTTTTATTATACATATTCCTGAGCTGCACTTGTAAAGACAAGAGCGCGCACAAAAAAGTGATCAATGCACAGCAGTCAACTAGTAAGTAAACAACTTACGTCACTTCTGCATGCATAAAACTATAGTCTGTAGGTATGACGTCACTTCTGCATACATAAAACTATTGTCTGTAGGTATGACGTAACAGAAACAGCAAGCAATAATTAGCTGCGTGCTTATAGCCAATCAAAATCGAGCTAGTGACACCAATGTATAATAATTTATATTCTTTCCATACCGGGGCAGTGTCGGTGTTTTCTCACCTAAACATCCTCGTCAGTCAAATGTGCAGCTTCGTTGTTCCCAGCAAAATTTCGGCATAGAATAAATGAGTGAGCAATAATAGTGAAATTCTCTCAAAACCGAGGTACCTGTTGGTTATTGCAGCAGTTTTTAATGGAATGTCGTAAAACCAAAACCAAAGTAATCGCTCTTGTCAATCACAACAGTCGTGGCAAACAATCTAATGAACCAATCAGAACTCGAAGCAATATACCGGTAGCCGGCGCCAAGCGCGGGAAAACGCTTGCGAGTAAGTGAAGATTAATTTTGGTCTTACTTCTAATTGGTTTAGTGAAGTGGCGCGAGATTTTAAGGCAATCACAAAGCGTAGTATAGAGAGGCTTTCAATTGAGTGTCGAAAGTATATTTCGCAATTGCTTTGGTTTTGTTTTGCTACGCTTTGTGATTGCCTAAAAAATGTCGCTCCACCTTTTCGACCAATCAGAAGTAAAACCAATCCTGACTTGCCTGCACGCGTTTTTCCGCGTTTGGCGCTGGCTACATGTATTTGCTTCGAGCTCTGATTGGTTCATTGTATTGTTTAGGTTCCTTCTGCATGTACCGGAGCACATATTACGTAAAACAAAAGGAACAAAGAACGACAATAATACAAATGCAAAACAAGACCAAAAATACAATACCTCACAAACAATAGAAGACAATGAGTGGTTCATGGGTACCGGTACATGCAGAACGACCTGTTGTTTACTAGTGTTGTGATTGGTCAGAGCAATTACTTTGGTTTTGGTTTTACGACATTAAACGAAAACCACACTAATGTGAAGCCAAAGCAATTGCGAAATTACATCCGACTGACTCAAGTAAAAACAACTTTGTACCAGCTGAATACGCCTGGTTAACCGGTGAATAAGGGCCCAGTTTTTCCTGGGCTCGCTTCGCTTGCGACCTTTTCTTTTTTTGTAGGCCATTCATTTCGCTTTATCCGCGGCCAGAAGACTTTTCATAGGTTAACATCTGGCGTATTACTTGACACTATCTATGGCCACTGAATGTGCCAGTGGCAATGCACAAATGCTGTTTGGGAAAATAGAAAAAAAGAGCCGTGTTATAATATTTAGTATCATTTTCAGTGTAATATATACAATACGGCTAGGTATTTTAAGGGTTTTTATTTCTTTGAGTATTACTTAATACTAGTATTTATTTTATTTATAACATGTTTCAGTTTAAACAATACTGAACATATGTAGAAACAACATCCATGGTAGATTTACGATTATATAAAGAGTGCAGATCACTGTTTTTTACTGTTATTGTTAATATGTATATAAATACCGTAAGTTTGATTAAGGTTACTTTTTGTAGTCAAAAGCTCTACGGCATATAACTGTTAGATTTATATTGTTAGCTGAAATAAAACTTGTATCTGTCTAGTTGATCGTTTCTTATCCGAAACATACAGAAGATATAAATAGCTGGTGCGGGTAGTTATGAAATTTTTCTTGGCCGAAGAACATGATATGAAATCGATATGTCACGAATGAGCGTAAGAAAATAAAAACGATTGAGACATCAAGTTGAACATGAGAGCCATAAATTGTTTTGTTTATCATATGTATATAAGTTGTCCCTATTTCAGACCTACAACTTTTAATTATGATGACAAATATAATGGCTAACGGTTTGGTCCCCACCAACATCATTCTAGAAATACTGGGCTTAGAACCATATCGTTCCCACAGTCGAATGAAAAATAACGTATAATTTCTTTCCTGCGTGGTAGGTCGATAAACGGAGAGATGTGAGGGGAGGGGAAGGGATTTCCCGTCCCTCTCCTCCCATGTCGTCTGCTTAGTCCAAGTTAGTCCATTAGCAACCTGGGGTGCTCTTGCGTGGGTATCAACTGTTTGTTGGTGTTCCAAAAATGGTTTTCTTTCTTTTATCCCCTCTTTAAACCTCTTCAAATTTCGTTTGCGCGATCACCCATTCCACTATCCCCCAAATAAATGAGAGTCAAATGAGGGACTAGACGAAGTGGAGCCAGTTTGGTTTGGGTGACACGATGGAATTGCATTTTCGGACGTTATTTCCATCGATTTGAAGCCGTGTTTGTTTTCTTGCAATCTGCAATTACTGTTCAAACTAAATAAATACGTTCCATCACTTTTTACTCGACGACATTTCCACGAATTTTGGAGAATTTTAAGCAGCCTCGTGCCGGGTTTCTCCGTCCGCGCCATTTTCGACAAAAAAGTCCTGGGGACGAGGTTGTCACGGACATTCTTTGATTGACGGTTCATAACTGCTTCTTCAAGTACAACAAATTGTCGTTGTTTTCGACGAATCCGATAGCGTCTTTTCCTTTTCTGTTTTGGTATCTAAACAAGACCTCTCGTCATTCTTCTATGATTAAATTAGAAACTAAAGTAGAACCAGCAGGTGATCTGTCAAAGTTTTTATTATTTTCATCGTCAACCTGACGTTCCATTAACGACCTGAAATGATCTATCTATCCGGTCTTGCATAGTTTATAACTTAAAAGTTCAAGAGCTCAGACTCACGGAGAAAGGAGAAACTGTACGTAGGTAGATTGATGTATTTTATAATTTCTAATGTCTAAACTCAGTGCTAATAGTAACATTTGCTAATAGTAACCGTGCTTATTCTTGAGTGTTATTTTCATTTCAAGTTCCATGAACCGTCAGGACATGGTTAACAACCGGTGGCAATTCGTTGCTTTCTAATTTACCACGTCCGATTGAAATAATGTCTCGCTATACAGTATAAAATATAATGTACCAAGTAAAATCTTAATCTGCGAGAAATTTCTGCGAGAAAACTACTGGCGATGTCCTTGGAGTGGTGTGATTAAGTTTATACGAACGAGAAGCAATTTAACGCATATACGTTTTCCCCTACAATTTGACGTTCATAGCTTACCGATAGACTTTTTCGTGTCGTCATGAGAAGAAAACGGAACTGCTTGCAATTAATTGCATATTATCGCTATACTTAACAAATACACTCCATTTGGCCGTGTGTCTGTTTAGTTATAGATCACAGATGACGTCAAAATGTGGTAAGAACAAAAAGGTGGAACACGAGCCGTAGGCGAGTGTGTCACTGTTCTTACCACATTTTGACGTCTTCTGTGATCTGTAACTGAACAGACACACGGCAAAATGGAATCTATTTGTTTTATACAATGAACAGAAAAGTAAAAAGAATAAAATTACGAACTTGCCTCGTCGTAGCGCTCGACTGGTCGAAGATTTGTTCCAGTTTAGGTATTTTTCAAGCCGCCGAGAACACTTCTCATCTTGGTTTCTTCTTTTGTTGCTCGTAAACAGCTCTTGCTAACCATTTTTCGAGGCTTTTACTTGCTCAATCCAGAATAATCTCGCAAACATTTTCAAAACTGTGCGCCATGTTGGACAAAACAAAGCAAACATTTTTTCTATGACGTCAGCCGTGCGTCTGCACTCTGATAGATCATAGGCAATGACCAATCACAGAGCGCATAGTATTCAGTATATTGTATAAAGTAAAATCACACATCAGTCCGTGTAGATGATTCATTCTTGATTTTTTGAATTCATAATCTGACTGTCGAGTCGATTTTAAGACCAAAAGCTATGGATAAATGTGCACTATTGGTAGAGCGGGTGAGGAAGCGCAGAAACGGAGCTTTTGAGACCAAACGGTCGATTGACACATGCAGAGAGACGCTTCACCCGGGGGGTGGGGACTCCCATATGAAAGCGGCGGGGATGCTCGTCGGAAATGTTCAATTAAACCCCTAAAGGAGACCAATCTGGGCGTGGCTCAAGCTTTTTCTGACCCATAAAAGAGACAATTTTTAAACACAGACAAATGTATTATCTCAATATTTCTTCGCGTGCAACCCTAAACGAGACTTTGACGGCTAAATATAATGGCGTTTTGCCCATAACACCCTAAGTGAGACCAAAATACGAAATTTACACCTCTAAGCGAGACGACGAGCATCTCCGCCCCTTTTATATGGGAGTCCCCCCGCCTCCCCCCCCCCCGGTTAAGCACTTATTAAAATACCTTATTGCATGCTGCCATCCTTCCTCGGAAGCCCATATGTTTTCCATACCTCATTGTGTCTTGAATTTTTTAAAACGCAAACACTTCCAGATAAAAGCAACCGCCTATCCCTCCTTTCCCTTCCTCCCCAATCAGACTCTTTTGGAACAGCCGCGAAACGCGAAAAAGTGCGAGCGACCATAAGAGTAAGTTAACTGCGAAACGCGGCTAAAAATGCGGCCAGATCGCCAGTTACCACTAGGCTGTTTCCACTCAAGCTTGTTTTACTGACCGTTGAAATTTGTTTACCTTAACAGATTTCTTTCCAATCAAATCAGTCGCAATGGCAAAGATTATGGACGCCCTGTGTAGCCTGCTATGGAGTATTATCTGGCTGATAATTCTGCTCATCATCGCACTCCCTGTTGGCTTTATAGCTGCAATACTGTACATCATTGTCTCACCCTTCAACGCGTGCTGTGACTGTACTAAGAGTCTCACTGACTTCTTTATGAAAGGAGTGAACTTCCCTTACAACGCGGCCAGCAATGCAGTGAACGGAAAGCGAGGATGTTAAATTGCGGTTTCACTGAATTCTACGCGCATTTTTGATTGGTCATTTCCTATGATATATTGAAGTACAGACGCATAGCTGACGTCATGATAATTTGATTTCTCTGTTTCGTCGAACATGGCGTACAGTTAAAAAAAAAATGTGTCGGACGAGTAACAGTGCAGTGAACGGGAAGCGTGGATTTTAAATTGCGGTTATACGGCGGTATACTGAATTCTACACGCATTTTTGATTGGTCATTTCCTATGATATATTAGAGTACAGACACGTGACAGCTGACGTCATGGACAATTTGTTTTCTCTGTTTCGTCCACTGACAAGGCGAACAGTTTTGAAAATGCAGACAAGTAATGCAGTGAACGGGAAGCGAGGATGTTAAATTGCGGTTTATACAATATACTGAATTGTACGCGCATTTTGATTTGTTATAAGCTCTGATGATCTATTATAGTACATACGTACAGCTGACGTCGTGATAATTCATTTTGAGTGTCTATTCAGTGCGTAAATGTTTTGGACGGAGAGGACCACAATGACTGCATAGAAATCTCGTTGGTATGGTCTGTTGCCGAGATTCTCGTTGTTGGAATGCAAATGCGCGTGCGCGTCGTAGGAATTAGTGTAAAGGCATAGTACAGCAAAATATAATTCTAATTGGCCACCATTTTATTTCAATTAGCAAAATTAGTCTCTTAATCCTTTCACTCCCAGAGTCAATTATGGAGACTTGTGGTGTTGTTCTTACTTTTGAGTCTGTGGATGAAATCCTATGGTGTGACCATTCAAATGAAACCTTTTCAGCAGTACTTTTGCATGGTACAATTTGTTCTAACTTTTGAGTTTGTGGATGAAATCCTGTGGTGTGACTGACCATTCAAATGAAACCTCTTTGGCGGTACTTTTGCATGGTGCCATTTTTTTTTTAATATTTTACAAAATGAAATTTGGGAGGTTTTATTTTTGTTTTTGTGCACTCTTGAAAGTTGAATGGTTAAAACTATTTCAGTCAGTAGCTTATCCAGACTCCATTATGTGGGTGGGGACGACGGAAAGTTTAAAGATCTGAGTCGAATGGTTCTCAGTTTGTGCAACTCGCGTACCGGAGATCGTAACTCGTATCACAATGTAACTTTTTTCATTAAAAACACAAGAAACCCCACAATGATTAGATCTATTTGACCTGTTTCTCTGTAGCTATGTGCAAGAATGTGCATGTGCAGTCTCGATGCAGTCGGTACCACAACTTTGCTCCCGAGTCGAGCTCAGGATTTTTTTCTCGGGAAGAGAAAACAAAACAAAACATAACAGACAAACAAACAAATAAAGCACACAAAAAACAAGCGCGAATAGCTGGAGTAGCGAAAAATCAAGTGCGAAAATTGAGAATCGAACGACTTAGCGATAATTCTATTCTGACTTACTCCCTGGAGTTGTGAGGACCTGGGTGCGAGCTTAGTATCCGAGCCTTCCATTGAGCCCGCAATCTTGTAACGACGAAAGATCAAAAGAACGTTCTATAAAGCTGAAATTATCAGCTAAAATTTGAGCAATATTTGTACCTGTATGTCTTCACCAAGTAAAGTTGTCAAGTTCTGCTAGCAGTGCTTACGTTCATGAGCTTAATAAGGCATTCGGTTCGTCTGAAACATATCAGAGACCACCTGAAATCATGCAAGTCCGCGACAAATGCGTCAACAATTGCTGTACGGGCCTTTAGCGGTTCAAAAGGTGAGCTAATGTAACGCAACCCCACTATAAAACAAGTTATTAATACCTTACATGGTGCTAAGAGGGAAGCAGTTATACATGATGAAAGGTTGCTGTTGAAAGAGCAAAGCTAGTGAATGGCGTTAACCATGTTTAAGGACGTTCGCGTGAAGGAGGCAAGTTTAATGGAAGAAATCTTCTAACATTGATTTTTTTATAAAACTTTTGCTACAGCTAGGTTATGAGTTACTCGTGTCAGAAATGCAAAAAAATGAGGGGGTCATGATCACCGACTTCGTTTCTGAGATAAGCTATCTGAATGGCGACCCTAATTTTGAAGAATTAGTTTTCCTTACGGGATGTGACCCCAATGTCTGTTAGTTTAAAAATATTAAGCTTACAAATTAATCGCTAAAATGCTACTTTTTTTCCCCACATTTTATGCGAGTAGGTCTGTTCAGCAAATTGATTCAACTGGTGACGTTCCTTGAAGTAAATTTCATCTTTGAAAAATGGAAAAAAAATTTAAACTTCCTACATTGGTTTTTTGTTCATTTTTTCACAATCTGTCGAGAATTGGCAAAGAAAATTATCTATGAAAAAAAAAATTGGGGGTCACCGACCATCCAAGCGAGTTAAATCTAAGCAAAGTTAACGCAACGGCTATCAGCCCTGTATGTGCTTAGATTTCTTCTCTTGCGCGCACGCTCGTGCATGATGTAGCATGGCATTGTGACATGAATTGCGTGCGCGGTAAGGATGCTCATGAACAATTAGTGTGAACGTCCTTAAGCATGTATATAACAACTTGGGGTGGAGTGGATGGCGGTCTGTTGGGTAGCGCTGGGGGTGGGGGGGGGGGGGGGTGGGGTACAAATGTACCATAGAAGCTCAGTGACTTGATTCACAATACAGTAACTCAAACTAGGTTTACCATATTTCCTAGAATAATAGCCTGGGGTTATTATTATTTTTTTTTTTTTTCAGTCCAAAAGGGGGCGATTATTCGAGGGGAGGCGATTAATTGATAGGGGGCAATTATTTCAAATATTGCTTACTGGTAGTGCTAAAGTGCTAATGTGCTAATCAGAGAACTCCGAGAAATAAAGGAAAGAGTCAAATACACAGACATCACTATCGAAAAACTAATGAAATCTGTGCTTTTGTAACTTTACTTATAAATTAATGTAATGATTGTTTCCTACAAATGTATACAAGAAGTGAATTTTTAGCGTGACTTTATAGAAGGTGCGAAAGAAAGACGAGGGGATGGGGGGTTTTATCAAAGGGATGCAATTATTTCAAATATTTCCACCAAACAGGCGAATATTCGAGGGGGGGGGGGGGGGATAAATGGAGGGACTGCTATTCTTCAGGAAATATGGTAGGCTGTGTGCATTATAACTTGGTAAAGCATGCATGTGACATAATGTGGATGCTTCATTGAGACAACAAACTCAATCTATAAACCAATCATAGTGTGCGTATTTCTTTGAACATTTTTTAATACAGATTAAACCCTTTCAAGCAAAATGTTGCATGGATTGATTCTAGAATTCCCCACCACTTATTTACATACATGTATGATATCCCTGGACAATTAAGAACTATCCATATAATTATTAAATAAAAATAAAACGATCAATTCTTATCCATTGAAATGCAAAATGATATAAAGTGGCTGGGTATTCTGAAATCTATCCATTTTGCATCATGCATATTGCTGGGGGACAACATGGTGAGAGCTCAAAGGTTTACGGGTATATTAAAAGCTACATGTATTTGTAAGTTAAAGTTTAATCCACTGCAGCTTGTGTTTCCAACCTTTTTGCTGGGAAATCAAACCCTTTCACTCCAAGAGTTACTGATTACAATCATGTGTGGAGACGACTGTCATATATAGTTCTAACTTTTGAGTCTGTGGACAAAGTCCTTGGTGTGACCATTCAAATGAAACTTCTTTAGAAGTACTCTTTTGCATGGTACCATTTGTTTTTCAACGACAAAATGAAATAATATTTGGAATTTTTCTGGAATTCTGTTATTTGGCACTCTTGGAAGTTAAAGGGTTATAAGATATTTTTTCAATATTGTCCTGGAAGAAAATAATATAAAGACAATTCCAGATGGTTTACATTAACCCCCCACCCCCGAAAAAAATAATAATAAATAAATGAATAAATACATTGCAAATGAATAAAATAAATAAATAAATACATAAAATAACAAATACATCTAGTAAGAACAATTATAAAATTTAATAAATAAAAAATAGTTAATTGAACTCTTATTGATGCATGTAAGTTGAACAGTTTTGCATTAATTTTCTCTTATGGTTCAATGAGGTTTTATGAAGACAATTCTAGAAGGTTTTCATTAACGCCTCATCCCAATTTATTTATTATTTACAATAATAATTAAATAAATAAAAATAAAATAATTAATTGAACTGTTTTTGATGCATGTAAGTTGAACAGTTTTGCATTAACTTCCCCTTATGGTTTAGTTATGGAAATTCTACTGCACCTGTACACTGTATGTGAAACAATTTTTATAATTTATAATGTTCATTGAACACAATTGCTTAATTATTTGTGCACGTGTGCACTATACATCTATCCCATATTAAACTGTTGCATAATTTGCAACTGTTGCGCACACAATTTCATCTATGGTTCACGAAACAACAGATTCCATTTACTTCAGATTCTCAGGAGTATGATCTTATTGTTATTGGAGGTGGATCTGGTGGATTAGCCTGTTCAAAGGAAGGTGAGGAAATAAGTTACCATTCAAAGCAAAATTTAAAAATTTATACCAGCATCAACTTCAAAGCTTAAAGGGACACTCTCTCGGCTGAAATAACGTGTTTTTCATGAACTGTAATCCACTTCAATCCTTGCAATCCTGCACTTTATCTCCAAACTGCTGCTTTTGTTTTTTGCTCTATAGAATCTTTTTATCCAGCTAAGTTGTATATTTGGTGGTATTTGGCGATATAAGGTGGAAATGGAAGCTCAGCAAAATTTTGCTATTTTAACGGGACAGTGTCCCTTTAATGATAACCCTGGTGTTTGTTCAAAGAAATTTAGTAATAATGTCTGAGACCAGCTGTGGTGACTCCCTTATGAAAATGATGGGTTGTTTGTCGTACCTTTCTGGGGTCAAGGCTGGTATTGCTTAGAGTGATAAAATCTAAAATGACAACAGTACCTTTTAAAATGACAGTAGTATAACTTTTAGGGTATTAAACCAAAAAAAAATGTGGCAGGAACTACATTTTGTCAGTCCACAGGTTTTTATAATTATTATTATAAAGTGTCAGTTCATGACCAAATTGTTTTGGAATAATTATTGTAAGATAATAATTATTACTACAGTAAGTATTCAAAGGGGTACATTTGTACCAATCATTGAACACCTATTTGGGGTAAAAACCATGAGCTGCGTCCATCAAACAAGATTCTGGTGCCTTTGGGTGTTTTTTTCTAACATTTCTAATACATAGATCTCCGTCTTTTTATACGGGAGCCCCCCCCCCCCCCCCCCCCAAAAAAAAAAAAAAAAAAAAAATAGGGTCTGAGATTGTTATTAACAAGCAGAACCCAATGTATCATTGATTTTTATATAGTTATATCATTCTTTCTTGCAGCTGCTAAGTATGGCAAAAAAGTTGCTGTCTTGGACTATGTCTCCCCATCACCACATGGTAAAAAGAACAAGAACAATTTTAATAATATTAATATAGTAAAAAATAAAAAAAAAATGTTTTGCTGTTGAATTCAAGGTCAAATATATTATGGAATAAACCAGTTAAATCCACATGTAAGATTCTGTCTGCCTGACTTGCCTTTTTAGTTGTCAGTCGAGAATGTTTTTTTTTATGTTAATATTGCCTCCTAAAAAACAACTACATATATACTGTAACTCTGCATTACATGCCCCAATAATTTTTAGTACATGTATTTCTTTAAATGGACAGAAGAGTTTGTAGGGTTCAGGGTTCTCCTTAAATTTCAGCTCAGCAGGTAACGGATTTTTGCTAAGCGGTAAAGGGACTGGAAATCTGTGTCTTAAAAAATTTCTGGGGGCAAGCGGTTACAGGCGGTAATAAGTGCTGCTTCAAGCGGTAAATTTTACCGGTTACCGCCTGATAAGGAGAACCCTGAGGGTTAAATTGCAGGGTTATGCGTGGGTACAAAGTAGCTGGAACCCATTTTTGTACACCTGAGAGGAAAGAGGCCTACAATGTGGAGCATGAACTTGTCCTGGAGGAAAAAAAAAAAAAAAAAAAAAAAAAAAGAACTAAACAATGGCAGAGATCAGACTCAAACCACCAAATTTCTAATTGAAAGTGTGATGTGCTAAACAATTAAATTTACCTAGCCATAACCATACCTCCTCTGCTTAGTACAATATATATTTTTTGTCAATGTGTTGAATCTTGTTTTTATACCTGGCATGCATTATTCAAGGATCTGTTTGGGGACTCGGTGGAACATGCGTAAATGTGGGATGCATACCAAAAAAGCTGATGCATCAGGCTGCGTTACTGGGAGAATCAATCAAGGTACCTAAAAGTACAGCAACATACTTGTACCACAATTTTTATAAATTTCCAAGGAGGTCACAACTTTTTTACAGTGCGACCATACCTTTGACATAACCTCACACATACCAAAAAAATACAGGCATAAAAAAAAAAAAAAAAAAAAAAAAATACCTAAAATTTGGTGTGGGTTGTACTTAGTGAAGACTGATGGATGAAGTTTCATCCGAAACATGCATACATTTAAAAAAAAGTTGTGACCTTCTTGAAAATTATTTCCTGCCAGCTGGTTCTAAAGAAATTTTTAGAACGTTTTGACCATATACATGTACGGTAGCATCATGCAGCCATTTTAGTTCACCTTTCATAAACATTGGTTTCACTAAAAATATAAATCTTATGCCTTCATGTGACATTACAATTTTGTACAATCATGTAAATTTTGTCACTTTAATTTACGTATATACATGACCTGCTGCAAAACTGCTGCAAAACTTACCGATCTTAGGAAAACTTTGGAAGAGAAACACTAATATTCCCTCAAAAGCAACCCAATGCAGCATTGACTTAGATTTTAGTGTTGACTAATGATACCATGTAACTTTGAAAATTATTTTCCTTAAATTTCCTTACACATTTACATTGTACAACTAGAAAAGCCATTTTTTTTCAATATTATTATTGGACAAGGTTGAGCAAGATATTGTCAGTAATAATTATAATATTTTTGCGAGACACTGACAAATTATGATATTAATTTTTTTTGTGTAAGCGAAGTTCAATATTTGTTTTATCATTTGATCACCAAGTTTGTTTTTCAATTTAATATTTATTCATCAGGCTGCCATTTGAGAGGACAGGAGCAGATCAGAACAATTATTATTCGCAGCAAAACGACTTAATGCACCATTGTGCATGTGAGCAGAATTATTCGTAGGCAGTTATTCGCAGGCCACATGGTGGGCCCTTGGCCAATGAAAACGAAGAAAAAATGCTTTGAAATAATTTATAATGTGAATTACTCACCTTGCTCATTATGTCTCTGGGAATCAAAGATTGTTTGCATTTTGTAGCAGTCCGAAAGTATCAGCCACTTAAAAGTAAGTGCTGCTCAAAAGTTGCGGCACCTTAGGGCTGCTAATTCTGCAAGTAATGGAGGTTGACACTTTTTAGAATCCCACAACTGTAATGTAAAGCTTCATGATTACTGTCCTTTTTTTCTTTCAGGATGCAAGACATTTTGGTTGGAATGTTCCTGAAAATATTACTTTGTCATGGTACAGTTTAATTAACATTAAATTGAAAATTAAGTCACCAACAAAGCAACATAATTTTGTTAGATAATGAATGTGTTGTAAAATTTACGATGTAAATTTTTCATTATCTAATACATTATGTTGGTTTGATGGTTATTTTTTCTCCACAAGTGTTCCCTCTCTCGGATTGCTGCTTCAAATAAATGCCATTGCAGAAGTTCCTTGAAGTAGCTACTCATTTAAGAGATTTGAATTATAATTATTGTTATGAGATTTATTAAATTATTCAGTAATGTCTGTATATTTAATATTAAAGACAACTTTGTGACTTATTGACTTTTGCTCTAAAAATAATAATGCGTTTTCTTATCATCATCTTAATCATCATCATCATCATCATCATCATCATCATCATTATCATCATCATCATCATCATTATCAAAGTTTTACCACTATTATTTTCATTAAAGAGGTCATTTGAAATTATAATTACTTTGGTGATAATTTAAAAGTTATTTTTATATTAAGTCCTTTTTTTTTATACTTCACATTATTGGTGTTGAATTTTTGACAATATAATAAAACTTAAAAAAAAAAAGATGAAAAAGTAGAATATGTACAGCTGTGTATGTCACATTCATGTGTACTTGCGACATTTTAGGGAAACACTTGTGCTGGCTGTTCAGAACCATATCAAATCACTCAACTGGGGCCACAGAGTTCAGCTACACGACAAGTAAGGAAATATTGTTACATGCAATTTAAGTGGAAGTTTTTAATTAATGATTGCTTTTTAGAGCAGTTTTCAGTTAAGTGTCAGGAGACAAAAACCATGCAAAGCTATTACACCGGCCAATCACGACAGTCCCAGTACATTGTACCTCGTATGACAGTCTTCCTCTGACATGTGAAATCTATTAATAAAAAAAATAATTATTTGATATGGAAACAAAACAATTAAGCTAGCGTTTTCCCAACAAAAATGATCACTTCTCGATGCTTTTTTGAAATAATTTCTTTCACAGTGCATCACTGCTCTCTTCATCTTTAGCTCCAGCTTTTTTGATAGGTTTTCTTTAAAGCATATCTTTCAGTCCCTCTTCGTTGATCCACCTTGAATCTTTTCATGTCCAAGCAGTTAATTACTACTGGTATATGCCTGACACTTTATTTTCTTTTACATTGTATGTTTGAGTCAGCATTTTCAATGTTCTGTAATATTATAATAAATTATATACTTCAGGGCTGTCATTAAGGGCCATCACCCGTAGCATCTGTTACGGTGAGTGCACTTGATGGGACCTTGATGTTACGGGTGATCTTGCCTGTTATATGTTAAATTTACAGACAAAGCAACAAGCTTGTTACGGGTGTTAAAATCAGCGCAATGCCTGTCTCAAATCTTAATGAAAGCCCTGTACTTTACTTGTTTACTTTATTCCCCTTGTGTATACAATGTAGCTATTACCCTGTTGTTTTTCTGAACACCCAGACAATCCAATCAACCAACCAGAACTCAGAGCCAATACATGCATGTAGCTGATGCCAAGCATCGCAAAATGAATGAGAGCAACTTGCAATTCAGTGGTTGATATTAAAAGTGGTGCAAGATTTTTTTGGCAATGACCAAGCAATGCAAAACCATAATACTCAATTGAAAACCGTTCTTTAATACTTACACTTGTTAAATCCTTAGATCTGTAGTTCATTGGATCTCAAAATTACATGTATATTGGGCAGTATTTTTTTACACAACACTTGCAAATGAATTGTATACCAATTTAATAATTATTGGCTTGAACAAACTATTTTCTTTTCTTTTCTATATAATTTTGCATTGTATATTAAAATTAATAATACTAGTGTTTATGCAATTGATACATTGTAATTATTATGTGTTCCCTTACAGGAAGGTTGAGTATCTTAATGCCAAAGGTTCTTTTTTGGACCCTCACACTATCAAAGCAGTACTGAAGAATGGTACTGAGGTATGATCATTAATTAAATAATTTTTAACATGTTACAATGTAACTCCCAAGAAAAAATTCAAATTTCATGTTGTAAAATAATGAAAAACTAATGGTACCATGCAAAAGTACTGCTCAAGAGGTTTCATTTGAATGGTCACACCGTACGATTTTGTTGATGCACTCAAAAGTTAGAACTACACTACAGGTCTCCATTTATAATTGACTCTGGGAGTGAAAGGGTAAACAGACATTACAAACAGTGGTTACCATTAACACATGACCCATCACACTTTATTCCAGATCGTGAAACAGTGAGTTTGGTGGATGTCAATCAAAGGAAAGAGATCACACCTATGGTCACACCATAGAATTTCGTTCACAGTTCAAAAGTTAGAACTACACTGCATGTCTCCATAATTGACTCTGGGGGTGAAAGGGAATATTAGGTGGACATACATGTAGGAGGCTCTCATCTCTCTCCTCTCCTCTCCTCCTCTCCTCCCTCTTGTCCCGGTGTGGACTTTGTTTAAGGGCTTGATCTTGACGTCTTCTGACCTTTTATCAGCGTATTTCAAACAATTGGAGTATGTTCAGTCCCATTCTTGAAATTATTTCCTGATGGAGAAAAAATGACTAACAATACAAGTAATTATTCCAAAAAGGTTGAAGTTTTTAATCGTCAATTAATTATGCCTTGGATAATCCTTTTGACTTGCTATGCTACAAGGTACATAGAAATTTCCCTAATCATTGACAAGTCAATTATAATTAATAATACCGGTACATGTAAATTTCCTTTTTCAGAAAACTTTCAAGGCAGAGAATTTTGTAATAGCAGTGGGCGGAAGACCAAGATTTCCAACTGAGGTCTGCATCCTAACTTACATTAAATAATTTTTTTTATTTGTTTGCGTATTATGTCAGGAAAAAAAAAAAACAGTCATGTACATTAGCTTGTGTTCAAAAAGGTTCTTTTTAGGAAGAATTGGGTAAAAGAACTTTTGGCAAGCCTGCAGACTGGAGCTCGGTTCGCTTCTCTCACCAATTTTCTTTCAACCCGATACCCCCACTCCCCCCAAAAGTTCTCAGCATGTTCACAGCTGGCAACATAACAATATTATTTGTAAAGTTTATGATCTACCAATCACAGCCTACAAAGATGACCTGAAGTCACACTTGACTGCAAGTAATTTTTACCTTCCTTTTTCTTTGAAGGTACCAGGAGCCATGAAATATGGAATTAGCAGTGATGATCTCTTTTCATTAAAAAAGCCTCCAGGGAAAACGTGAGTAGCAAAAAAAAACGGTAATCAGGTTCTCTTTGCTCACTGGTTTGTTAGCTACAGTACATGTATGTAGGGAAATAATAAAGTTGTTTTCATGATTATACCGTGTAGTATGAAATTTTCACGTGATCTAATTTTCGCAAATTTCATGGGTTTTCCAACAATCCACAAAGTTAAGATCCCACGAAAATACATAATGATTTTATTTAGATAAATGAATTTCAATCAGTAAGTACTAAAAATACACATGTATTTTACATGTACACGTTTTGTTCGACTCAGATGGCACACAAAATCACATCTTACCGTAGCTGCTGATTAATGTTATCGAAGATTTGTGACACAAGTATAGAAAATTTTAAGTAAAATAAACAAGACAACATTATATGTAGATTTCCTTGTTATACACACTGTACAAGTATTGTATGTGAAACACTTAATTCCGTGAAAATTTGTTCCCAGCAGTAAAGTCTGAAATCCCAATTTCTTGAAAATTTCTTCCCGTAAAACGCAAAAAAAAAAAAAAAAAAAAAAAAAAAAAATCGGCAATCCGTGAAATTAAACTCCCGCGAAAATTTCATGCAACAAGATAATTAAAATACGTGTATCCCAAAGAATACTGTTTGTTGGTTCTACAACTTTGTACAGAAAAGCAGCAGTGTATGTTCTAAAACCCTAGATCTTGAAAGAGTGATAATCACATTCATTATTTTCTTTTCCTTTTCCAGGCTAGTCATTGGTGCTTCTTGTATCCTTGTAGATTTCAAATTATGATACTGTACAGTATGGTCAGTAACCTTGTCTTTTTGGGAATATATTAATTTTAAACCTCATTAACACCTTTCATTTTGCAGTATATTACAAAATGAAATTTGGGGTTTTCCTTGAATTTTGATGTTTGGTACTCTTTGGAGGTGAAGAGTTACATTGTATGTATGTTGCCTGAGTAGTGGTTTTCTTAACAATGCTTCATGTAAGATGTTGCTTTGGAGTGCGCTGGTTTTCTGACTGGATTAGGATTTGACACGTCACTGATGATGAGGTCCATACCACTCAGAGGGTTTGACCAGGTGCGATATGTTTTTTAATTCTTCTTTTACCAGTCTTGTCAAAGTAGATTCGATTAACCAATCTTTTTTTAGCCTGTATAGACAAAAAATTACTGACATATTGTCCAAACGAGCAAGGTTGAGGCTCAAGAGTCAAACAGGCATCATAAATGTTCAGTTCAATTTATGGACTTCAGCGGAACGAGTTGTTAAGTTGGATAAAAAAAAAAAAAAAAAAAAAATATATATATATATATATATATATATTACACGAGTTCAATTCCGATAACTTAAATTATCAAAGGAAATGGAAAACAGTGCCAGATTAAAAGGGGCATTGTGACGCAGATTTTGCTGTGCTTTGGTGAAAATATACAGCAAATAGTTGACTATGTACCTTTGCTCAAACATAAAATTGCTCTTAGAACACCAAGAAGATAATATCAAGTGATTTCTTTAATGAATAACAAACCATAACATGTTTTACTGCGATTTTTCCACGACACTTGGGAGGAACTTGAAAAAAAACGGCCAAGTTTTTCAAGTTGCAAACCATTTCCAGTTTCTGTGCACTAGTAGAATATTTGTTAACTAAACTGGACCATTAATTGTAGCTGTCCATTGACACAATTATGTTTTTTGGCTTTTCAAAGTGATGCTAAAAATAGGTGATATAGCCCGTTTAATAACAGCAGGTCGAGAAGCATATTATGATATAGGGTTTGTCTGTGTCAGCTCAGAACGACTAAGGGATTCACCGAGGACTGTCTCTTTATCGTACGTACTCCTATGAATCGCATTTGACTGGACACTTCTATAACAAGCGTGTTGTCCTTACCTTTCTCCTCGTCTCCTTCCAGGCTTACAACTGTACATGTAGCTGCTCTCTCTACATTCTAGCAGCTCTCAACGAATGTGTTTTCTACAGTGCTGTAGAGTTACCTCAGTTGGTAGACCGCTGGTCTGCTGAACGGGAGGTCGCGGGTTCGAACCCCAAACGATCTCCAAACGGTTAACACTTATTTCCATCTGTCAAACTGACTTTTCTTTTTCACTTAAAGTTACATGAAGTAAAACCTATTTCACACTTAAGAGTAAAAATAATTAGAAAAAAAAAATTAGAATGTGTCTGCCTCGAACCGAGGTCGTTCACTTCATAACTAATATCCTTATCCACTATACCAACGAGGACTAGCTGTCGAGAGCTGTAATATTTAACATATTTATAGAGTTACCCATAACAATAAATGAAAGCTAACCGTTTTCAAATCAGTGCTTAACCCTAAACACTGTAGAGTAATGCTAAACCCCAAAACTTTCTTCTTTGCTTAACCGAAGCTCCTTTATCTCAGTTTTCTGAGTAATTCTGTAGTAGGGGGCGTAAAAACAGTGCCCTTCCGTGCTAAATGCATTGACACATGCAAAACGTGACTTTTTTTATTGCTCATACAATAAATATACATGTATTATTGAAAAGCCAGAAAAAATATATTTAGTATTAGCTTTGCAAGTGTTGACGAAGTTTTCCCTTGTACATGTAATCAAAATTCCATTGTGTTTGACTAGCAAATGGCACAACTCGTGACAGATTACATGGAGAACCATGGAACCAGATTCTTGAAGCAATGTGTTCCAGTCAAGATTGACAAAGATGACAGCGGACTACTTCATGTCACATGGCAAGAAACTGTGACGGGAAAATCACATCGGGACACATTTGAGACCGTGTTGTTTGCAATTGGTAAGTGATGTAAGACAAACGTTCCTTTAAGCCGTCACTCCAACTCCCTTGTGAATGACCTCCTATTGTGTGTACAGTGTTCATTCTCATCAAAGTCACTGAGCAGTTTCCTGTGACGTTTTTTTTCTCAATATGCGGTGCAAGGTAGTTCTTACGTTTGTGTCTGTGGATGAAATCCTATGATGCGACCATTCAAATGAAAGCTACTGAGCAGTGCCTTTCTGTGGTTGTTTATTATGTTGTTTGAGCAAGGTGGTTCTAACTTTTGAATCTGTGCCGAGAATGTCCATTGAGCATTACTTTTCCAGTGGTACTGTTTATTATGCTGTACAAGGTGGTTATAACTTTTGAGTCTGGGAATGAAATCCTAGAGTGACACTATTGATCAGTACTTTCCTGTGGTACTGTTTATTATTCTTTACAAGGTGGTTCTAACTTTTGAGTCTGTGGATGAAATCCTAAAGTGTGACCATTCAAATGAAAGTTATTGAGCAATACTTTCTTGTGGTGCTGTTTATTATTCTGTACAAGGTGGTTCTAACTTTTGAGTCTGTGGATGAAATCCTTAAGTGTGACCATTCAAATGAAAGCTACTAAGCAGTATTTTCTAGTGGTGCTGTTTATTATGCTGTACAAGGTGGTTCCAACTTTTGAGTCTGTGGATGAAATCCTAAAGTGTGACTATTCAAATGAAAGCTACTGAGCAGTACTTTCGTGCGGTGCTGTTTATTATGCTGTACAAGGTGGTTCTAACTTTTGAGTCTGTGGATGAAATCCTACAGTGTGACTATTCAAATGAAAGCTACCGAATGTTAATTACTTTCCTGTGGTACTATTTGTTATGCTGTACAAGGTGGTTCTAACTTTTGAGTTTGTGGATGAAATCCTACAGTGTGACCATTAAAATGAAAGCTATTGAGCAGTACTTTCCTGTGGTGCTGTTTATTATGCTGTACACGGTGGTTCTAACTTTTGAGTTTGTGGATGAAATCCTAAAGTGTGACCATTCACATGAAAGCTATTGAGCAGTACTTTCCTGTGGTACTGTTTATTATGCCGTACAAGGTGATTCTAACTTTTGAGTTTGTGGATGAAATCCTACAGTGTGACCATTCAAATGAAAGCTATTGAGCAGTACTAGCACCACAGTATTGCTGTTTATTGTACTGTACAGCATGGATAAAATTAACTTAAATGTTAATTTGTGAGTGACGTCCAGTGCGGAGAATTTTAGGAAAATTGTCAAATGTTCACATTAATACTCTTGTCTTGAGTAAAAAAGGAAACATATTCAGTAATGTTTACAAAGTCGTCGTTGACTTGGGGGTTTTATCGATCTTAGGTAGGGATCCAGAAACAGGTCAGCTGAACCTAGACAAAGCAGGAGTAGACATCCACCCACAAACAAAGAAAATACTGGGAAACAACAGTGAACAAACTACAGTCCCGCATATTTTCGCCATCGGTGACGTGCTACAGGATCGCCCAGAGTTAACTCCGGTGGCCATTAGGGCTGGAAAGCTGCTCGCTGATCGTTTGTTCGGAGGGTCTGACGTCATCATGGATTACGATAAGGTAGGTGTTGTTTGATGTTTGATGTTGTCGTTGTTTTTTTATCGATATGTAGTTACAAAACCACAAATGTTTGTGTCTAAATAAGAGGTCCGTCTCAGCGGGATGGAGTGGGGGGGGGGGGGGGGGGGGGGTAGATTTTACGGTTGGCGGTCTAATTTAATTTAATTTAATTTAATTTAAATAAATAAATAAATAAAAGGTATTGAGCATTCGACTACTAAATGGGGACACTTTCCCGATCTAATTGGAATTTGGAAGTGTTGGTTTTTGAGGAGAGGGGAAAACCGGAGTACCCGGAGAAAAACCTCTCGGCGCAAGGAGAGAACCAACAACAAACTCAACCCACATATGACGCCGGGACCGAGGATCGAACCCGGGCCACATTGGTGGGAGGCGAGTGCTCTCACCACTACACCACCCCTGCTCCCCAAATTTTAGTTTAATATCTTCTATCCATCTATGGCTGCTTAACGCAACAAAGTCAAACATTGATGGATGATAGTTTCGCCTTTTGTCGCGGTTGACATTTCAATTGGGTCCATTTGACGCTTAACTGCACGTACTGTTAGCGGGAAAAAAAATCGAATTCATGTACCAATTAAAAATTTAATATATTGTCTTCAAGTGTGAAAGCAAGTGTCCTTGATATAAAGTGCTTAAAGGGAGACTGTCATTGTCGCCAAATTCCACCAAATATACAACTTAATTGGATAAAATAGATTCTATAGAGCAAAACAAAAGCAGCAGTTTGGAGATAAAGCGTATGATTGCAAGGATTAAAGTGGATTACAGTTTATGAAATTTGATTTATTGACAGGCGGTCAAGAAATCAAAGTTGTCATTCTTGTGAAATTTAGACTTTTCTAGCCGTTATTTTGTCTGTTTAGTTCTTATTTCTTTACTTTTGTCACTTTTGGCGATAGGTTTTTTTTCAATTTCAAGATAATAAAGTAAGCTTAAAGCAAGCTCCTGGCCATGATCGTGAAAACACGAGTTGAAAACACGAGTTGTTTATTCGTCAACTTTTCTGCAGGTTGCCACCACAGTTTTCACTCCGCTAGAATTTGGTACAGTGGGTATCGCTGAAGAGAAGGCCATTGATGCTTACGGAGAAGACAACATCGAGGTACATGTACATGTGGGCTTACTTCGAGGAAACGTTTTGGCGTAAAAAAGAGGGAACCCTAATGAGGGATAACATTGAGTGAGCAGTAGTGCATGTAGCTCTGGCTAAGATGTTGTAGATTGTTTTTGAGGGGATTCTACGGTATCAGTCAATTTCGTTCTCGTACACTTCAAGTTGGTATACAGAACGATTTTCTAGCTAAGGTCAGGCCAGGCGCGCGAAATCGTCTGACCGGTCACAGTGCTAAGTACGGCACTGGTGCCTAGCAACCGTTATGAAGCGCGGGAAAACATGTATTTAACTAGCGTCAAGCGCGGGAAAACATGCAACTGGTGTATAATGTGGAACAACAGGTAACCGGTGTCTAGCGCGCGAAAAACACTGATGTAACATGCAACTGGTGCCAAGCGCGGGAAAACAAAGTGCGTGTTACTTGCAACCGGTTCCAAACGCGGGAAAACTTGCTTGATTTTTTTTTCTTCTTTAATATAATTGAGCAAAGACAACAAATTAGTTTCACAATGTTTTTTTTTTCTAAACAATGATTTGTTACCGAATCTTATCTCGTAAGCACTTGTATTCCATCATGGCCCTCGCAGTCGCGAATGTTTAGTTTCTTTTTCCGTATTCGTATTGTTTGATTTTGTAGGTTTATCATGCCTTTTACAAACCCCTTGAATTTACTGTACCTTCGAGGCAAGCCGAACAGTGTTACATGAAGGTAAGGCGCCAGTCTTCAATTTCTTTTTAAAAACACTATTTTCCAAAGATGATAAAAATATGAACTTTATTGTTTCGTTTCTCCTTTGTTAACAGGCCGTTTGCTTAAGAGAGGGAGAACAGCCCATTTTAGGTCTTCATATGCTTGGGCCTTCTGCTGGGGAGGTTATTCAGGGATTTTCTGCAGCCATGAGGTAAGTGCAGTGTATATACAGCTATTTCAATTAACGTTGTCACATGACCTACAAGCCAAGCCAAGACCGCAATATAGTATGGGATTTTTATGCATAAATTCACCGAAATGAACAATAGGAAGCTTAAGCAACCACGACAACACCAATGATTGCTATATAGTTCATACAGGAAACGCAAATCCCCTTCTGAGACACATGTTAATATTTAATCCAGTATCCCCATAGGGGTCCGACACACACACAAAGAAAAAAACAGGTAAATTTTCTGGATTTTTATTTGTTGATAATTGATTCTGTAAAGTTACAGGATCATTTTAAGCCATTGGGTTCCAAAGGTTAATGTTAAAAAAAAAATATTAAATAAATAAATAAATAAAAATAAAAATAAAAAATAAAAAAATCAACCAAGATATAAACTGCTTTGCAGTTGTTCCAATTTGTTTAGTTTGTCTAACATGACTGGATTGTCCAGGAGCTTAATTTGTAGGGACGGCTTTCAAGTTCAAATAGAGAAAGGAAAATTAACCGTCGTGTGTTCGTGTTCTCCACAAAACCTATAATTTGATCAATTAATTTGTTTAAGCCACCTTATGTTTTTATCTCCCCACACTGTGAAATAAAGGAACGCTTCGTGTCTGTTTTTGTTTCTCGCCTAGTACTGTCGCCCAATTTCCGTCGCGCCCGCACTACCAACCGGAATCCAAGATGGCTATTTACAACTATCCATACTATCTTGCGGTCTTGACTTTGAGCTTTCAACCCACAACGTTAATTGAAACAGCTGTATATCCCAAATTGTTGTACATCTCAATCTGCGAATGCAGCCGCAGCTCTCGGCCGCTAGGGCAGTTCGCAGTTCCTAGCGGCCGGGAGCGATGAGAAGCGGCTGTATTCGCGGGCTATGAACCTCTCAAGACATAAAGAAAGTGAAAAAGCAACACTCTTTTAATAAGTTTTATCAGAGAAACAACATTATTGCATTTGCGTTAAAATAGTTTAATTAGCAAAAGAACAATTTTGCACGTGCGTTAAAATAGTTTAATTAGCAAAGAAACATTTTGCACGTGTGTTAAAATAGTTTAATTAGCTAAGAAACATTTTGCACGTGCGTTATAAGTTTTGGTTCGTCAGATGGACAAAAATAATCGAAACAAACATGGTTAAAATTGCAGTTAATAGAAAAAAGATAGCGCTCCGTTGTGACCTGAACATCGAAAGTAATTATTTTGAGTCTGTGGACGAATTCCTAGGCCCGGGTTTGACCATTCAAATGAAAACTCTTTAGCTGTTTTATAATTATCCTGCACATAGCAGTTCCACGGTGCATACCGCTCAGTAGCTTTCATGTGAATCTCATTCCTAAGCATTTCATCCCGGACCGGTATCTAACATATTAAATATCACCACAGGAAAGTACTGCTCATAGACAATGTTTTTAATTGAATGGAGTTACATCGTATGATTATATCCACAGACTTAACTGGTATATAGAACATTTTTGTTGAACACTCCATCCATCGACTCAAGAATTAGAACTGCCGGGCCATATTACATGACTGAATGTGTTTTACTGCTTTCCCACCTGGAATATCATATTTTCATGATTATGGCCATACGAGGTTGCCTTAAGCTTGCTTTATTGTCTTGAAATATGAAGAAAAAAAATGTCAAAAGTATCGAAAGCAAAGAAATGTTAACTAAGAAGACAAAATAACGGCTAAAAAAAAGTAAAAAGTCAAAATTCCACAGGAATGACAATTTCTTGATTTCATGACCACCTGTCATGAGATCAAATTTGATGATCTGTAATCCACTTCCACCTTGCAGTCCAGGCGTGCGTTTCTCGAAAGTCCCGAAAACGTTTCGGACCCGCAAAGCTGTGTTACGTGCAGAATGTTTACCAATAAAGATTCGGTTTTTGTTGAATTTGAAAGCTAAGCAATAAAATCTTACGTTTACTACACAACTTTAGCTGATTTGTGGGCTAAAAGGTTCAACGCCTTTCGTTAGAAACTACATTTAAAAAATTGCTTTCGGGCCCGAAAAGTCTTCGCGAGCTTCAAGAAACGCGCGCCAGGGCCCGGTTGTTCTAAAGCCGATTAACGCTAATCCCGGATTAAAAGTTAACCGAGGATTTCATTTCTCTGTTTAAAAATGTTTTCAAAAGGTCATTTATAGCTAGTAGTGAAGACAAGTTAAAGTCGAAACTGAAGGGCAGAAAAGTTTAGAACATGTTCAATTGTAGAGTTGTTGTACTGGGCCGGGTTGTTCAAAGCACGATTATACTAACACTGGATTAGCGTCAATTTTGAATCCTGTTAAACAACTCAACAATTGAAAATTTTCCAACGTTGTCTGCCGTTCAATTTGACTTTAACTTGTTTTACTACTAGCTACAAATGACCTTTTGAAAACATTTTAAAACAGAGAAATGAAATCCTCGGTTAACTTTTAATCCGGGATTAGCGTTAATCGGCTTTCGAACAACCGGGCCCTGGAGTCAAAAAATTGACGCTAATCCTGGTTAACTTAATCGTGCTTTGAACCCTGTACTTTACCTACAAATTACTGCTTCTGTTTTGCTCTATACACCTTATTCCAAAATGGCGGCCAATTTATTATTCTTTTATATGCATATTAATTAGCCCTCTTGGCCTCATTTTCGCTTGAAAATTCTTTTGTATTTTGCACATGCTGACGAGGCCAAGAGGGCTAATTTACATAGATATAAAATAATAATAAAATGGCCGCCATTTTGGAATAAGGTGTATAGAATCTTTTTATCCAATTTAGTTGTATATTTTGTGGCATTTGACGATATAACATGGAAATATGATAAGCGCAATGTCGTTATTTGGCGGGACAAAACTGACATTAAAATTTAAATTTTCATTCCTAGTCCTATGCATTTCCTATAGAAGAGGTGGGGAGAAATTGTTTGGATATCAAGAGAACTCATCTTGTGTGCAGATCATGTCCTTAATTCTCATGACCTTGTTGATTGATAGGGCATTAATATTACAAAGAGAAATTTGATGCTGATCACTGTTAAGGCCCGTTTACACAGGCGATTTTTCGTGCAATTTTTGTCGCACTTGTCGATGCAAATTTTGTCGCGCGCAAGTTGCATCTTCAAATCGCATGTGTAAACGGGCGGCAATTTCAGTGCGATTTGGGCGCGATTTGTCGCGCGATGTCGCAGAGGTTTCGAACATGTTCGAAACCTGATGCAACTTGGCGGTGATTTTTGTGAAATGGCAGCAAATATCGCACCCGAGTCGCACTGAAATCGCCGCCCGTTTACACATGCGACAAAAATTGCGTTGGAGAGCGCGACAAAAATCGCATCAAACATCGCATGTGTAAACGGGCCTTTAGGGCTTAAAGGGTTAACTGATCTCTACATTCACGTACTTGTGTTATTAATATTTTTAGGTGTGGTTTGACATACGAGAGTTTATCCTCAACGGTGGGCATTCACCCGACATGCGCAGAAGAGATCGTAAAGATGCATATCACCAAGAGGTCCGGGCTGGACCCAACCGTGACGGGCTGCTGAGGGTAGATATACCCTCACTTACAAGTGTGCCCGGGAAAATAGGCAGGCTCCTTATTCCTTATCCTCTATTAAGCTCCCCTCTCTTATAAGCCTCCCTTCCCCCTCCCCCCCCTCCCCCCTCCCCCCCCCTCCCCTTTCCCCCTCCCGCCTCCCCCTTTTTGGAGCAGGGAATTTATTAACCCCCTGTTACCCCATCTTCTTTCACAACCGAAACAACAAACAGACTGTGTAACCGGTACATTGTTACCAGACCAATCCAGGTACGAATTCACATACAGTAGTCGCGAGCTTTGGGGAGTATTACCGGTACTCGTACTAAAAAATAATCGTAATTACGAATATCATGAATATCATTTAGCACCGATATACGAAAATCATGAATGACATACGAATATCATGAATGATATACGAATATCATGAATGTCATACAGCACCTCATTAATCAATCCAAGTATGTTTTTTTTTTTCGACGTTTATCTGCGTACAGGAAGTTCGGATGACGTCGTGTTTTGCTAACGCGCTTGAAATAAATAATAGAGCTTAATAGAGGGGTTACACGGTTACACAGTATAGTTTAAAAAACGAGCAGTAGTGTATTATCAGGTTTAAAAACTCGAGGTGAAGCCGAGAGTTTTTACACCTGATAATACACGTGCTGCGAGTTTTTTGAACGGCTTCAAAAACATTCTTTCAAAAGCGTGTCCCTTCGGAATTAAAACAATTGCGCTATTGTGCAAAGAGGAAATTAGCAAGTAGACTAGACTGACTAAACAAGTAGACTAGACTGATTAGCATACAACACATCTGCCAAGTCTTCGACGAAGTGACCATTGCTTCCCGGCTCCTGTCGAAAGTTTTGGGATTTTATAGTTCTGAGGGAAAACATCTACTGAAAAATACTATACTAAAGTTGTCGGCTGAAATTTTTTTCAGAGGTAGAGAACGAGTAGAAATAAGCAGCTTGCATCTGCGAACCACTCGCTTACCTGGCAATTTACACGAGGGCGCTGGTGTCATTCAAGTAACGGCTCACTTTTTAAACTGTTGGTTGTTTATTTTGTTGAGAACATTCAAAATAGAATGGCGAAAGACCAGATTTCGTAAAACAGTACTGAACAAAAATATTAAAAGTCACCATTTGTTGCACTAAGAATCCTGAACAATTACTACCCATATCAGTTACCTTTATATAAAGATTACGTGTGATCTTAATATAAATATCACGGTCATTTTAAAATCATTCTCATTAAAAATTCAGCGATAATTGCATTGTTTGCCCATTCAGCCCCGAACTCCCCTGTGACTGAAATCAAAGCCGCCACCAGGCTTTTCATAATGACCGTAGATTACCAGGTATAAAGGCTCATACACGTGATCGATTTGCGTCGTGTGATTGGTTGATATGCTCATGAATTATTAATGAGTTTTTGAAGTGCACTTTAAATATGGTATTATAACTCTTTTACCACGGGAATATGCACCTAAAATCCCGTCCAATTGGTTTAAGGGAAAAACGCGTAGGAGAGGGCAGGGTCCGAAGGTTGTTTCTTCGCATTCACGAGTTGACCAGTATTTCCCGGGCGCACAGTGCGGGTAGTAATAATAAGAGTTTAACCAAGTTTACTCTTGTATTTATGACGTTAGGTTTTGAAATTGTGCGTCGCAAGAAAACCTTTCTGAATCAATGACAAGTGAATTATCAGGAGAACCTAATGTCTGTTCATGAACGTTTGGTTCATGACTGGTATTGTAACAAAGAAAAAAAATAAAGGACAAATCTATAGCAGCTGCTTCTTTTTATTTGGTAATCGCGTTCGAAGAACGCAATCCTAATTCGTGTTGGTTGTCCTGTGGTTTATGTGCAGTAAAATTTGAGATTTTTTGGTGACCGATCTTCCAAATGGCCGCCCCTATTGTTTTTTTTTTCAGGGGCTCATTTCCGCCGGAAATTCCTTCGAACGCGTCTCCATAATCTGTGATTACTGCTAGTATACTAACAGCGTTTTGGGAGTATGGAGCTTTAGCAACCACGACGGCAACGCCACGGAGCTGAATTCGTAGGGACGGCTTTCAAGTTCAAGTAGAGAAAAAGGAAATTAACTGTCGTATGTTCATGTTTTCCACCAAACCTACAATTGATCATTTAACTTTGTTGTTTGGTAGGGAATGGTAAAGAAATATATCAAAATATAACACAAACGCGCAGAAGCATTATTTTCGCTTATGAAACATATTCTTTTGTGTCGTTCTCGCTGCGGTTTCCTTCGTTGTTTGCCGAATAAAAGCTTCCTATTGTCGCCTTGACGGCGACAAAAGACCTAGCCCGACAACAGGGCTTCCGGTCAGGGATAGGGCGCAAACGAAAGCCGGCAAGCGAAGCCCCTCTCACCAGTTTCCCCTCGGCTTACTTCGTTTTCGCCTTTTTTTTTTTTCGCCCCATCCACAACCAGGAGGCCTAATCACAGGCTGCAAAATACCTTGCCATCTAGCAGATAATGTGACCTATTAAACCTCTTTAAATATCTTTCAGATTTAAACTAATTGAAAATAGCCGTTTTTTTCCCTATTAATCTTGGTTTACAATAGCGACGTGACGACACAAGAACATTAGTCACCAGTGTAGGCCGGCGTTAATGTCTGGGGCTGGGACTGGGAGGGGTAAAAGGGTGGGGAGTTGGTCGCGTCTTTTGACTCGCCTCAGACCTCCGCGGTCAGTAACTCAGCGCTAGCTCGCCCCGCAAATACGCCTGCTTTGCAGGCAACAAGAACATGGACATAACGACATAGAAAAGATCAGGGTTTTTTTCCTGATGTCGTTATGTTTATGTTGTTATGTTCCTATTATGTCGTTATGTTGTTGTGTTCACAATGGTGACAAAAACACATCGATACAAGTGTTTTTGCATTTGTGTGACATTGCCGTTTTGCTGTTATGTCGCTAGCGTAAACCATAGTTAATTCTATTAACTATGCGCGAACCAAGCTTTACGATGGCGACGCGATTCTTCCAAAACCTCACATTACCACCAAGAAAGAAACATTGAATTAATATCGCACTTGTAGCCACTTGCACAAGCGACGCGGCATGTTCTTAACCCCGTCCCCAGGGAAGACATGTTCGTTCTTTGGCGCGAAAATAGAGCGTATGCACTCACGTGGCAAGCAGCTATGCAAATTTATTGGAACAAAAGAAAGTGTTAACATAAGAAAAGCGTTCAAATCCCACAGGATTGTTTTGGTACACCAACATGGCCGCCGTTCTATTGTTTTGGTACACCAATATGGCCGCCGTGACGTCATGTGCATACGCTCTATAGGCCAATTTCGAGATATTAAAATTCAACTTGAAACAAAAGACATCACTACGAGGGTTAGGGGAATGATAGTAAGGATTTGCATGTTTTATTCCCACTAAGCCTCGTAGTGATGTCTTTTGTTTCAATTCGAATTTTAATATATCGAAATTGGGCTATTTATTTTGTTGAATATATCGTGACTTTCCCCTGCCTTTTAAGGTGGCGTCGCATTTACGAGGGTGGCTGCATGTGCGATTTTTATAACTCGCGACGCGAATATTTTACAATATTCGCTTTCCATCGGAAGGAAAAAAAAAAAACGCATGCGTAACTGTGGCTTAATGGTCCATGCAAAAACAAATATTTAATGGCAACATTATACATTGACAACAATACATTGCCCTAATACCCCGGCGTAAAATTTAGTGGGAAGTGTTTCGCGCAGAGATTTTGATAAAAGTGTTGAATTGTTGCTGCTGATACAAAATGCGAAAAATTGCACAATTTGTTCACTGAACATGCTATTTTACGAAAAGCTTACGGGTCAGTTAAAAATTTTGCGGGAAAAAAATGCTACTTAAATAATTGATGGGTAATACAAAACGCCTAAAATTGTCTATTAAACCACGGAATATGTTCTTTTCCTTTTTATTTTTAGCGCTAGCGCGGTTTCGATTTCACAAAAGCTTGCGGGTCAGTTAAATATTTCGCGGAAAAAAAATTATACGTGACGACCAACATGCGAATAAAATGAGCTTTCGATTCGACCGTTAATATTTTTAAATAGTTAACTACATCACATCCTTCATTTAAAAAAAAATAAATAAACTGCAGTGAAAATTAAGAAACCGTTAAAAAAAAATTAAAGCGTTTGCCTCAATTTCTGACGATACATTTTCAATTAATGTTTGGCAGTCTATGATCTCGGCGAGTCGAAAAGTTATGGTATAAAAGATCTCATCTCTTCCCGAATGCCTGCCTGACATTTTAGCTACAGTTGGATTGTGATAACCCAATCCGAATACGATTGCTTTAATTAAGCTATATCAAACAGTTTTGGTTTGAAAATAGGAATATTGTTTGACAGTTTTGGGCTTCAAAATGGGAATTTTTCGACTTCTAGTCTATTTTTTTTTTAAGTTTGCGGATGAAGTAGGTTTCGTATTCGCTTATTTAAAATACGTGCCAATTTTTCGCTTTACTAGCAAGGTGAAACTAAAATTTAAACAAATAGGCGTTCACTAGCAAATAGGCGCTTTACTAGCAAGGTGAAACTAAAATTTAAACAAATAGGCGTTCACTTTCCGAGAGTGGCCATTTATCCAAAGCTACGGCAAATATATCCATTTTCCCTTGTGGCGCACGAATTATGATACATGGTGTTTTATCCATTTTCCCTTGTGGCGCACGAATTATGATACATGGTGTTTTATTACAAAAAGCCCACACTAGCAGTAGGGTATTTCAGTGCAGCTGTTTCCAAAAAATCATCAGAGGACAATGATTCGGCTGTTAAACCTACATCGGAGGCGTTTCAATCACATTTTGTAAGCTTTTATAGGAAAGTCCTGCTGAATAACCAACAAGAGAACAAGCGCTATGGCATTGAGACAAGTCATCCACATCGCAGTGCTGTTTTTGCTGAGTCAAATGTTCAACAGCGCACTTTCTCAACAATGCACCAACGGTAGATCCGAGGTATCCATCTTAGGTTGGAAGTTACAGCGACATATCTACAAGACGCTAATGGCAGACCTCGGACTCGAATGCGTACTTATTTGTCGTCGGGACGACAGATGCCAAAGTTTTAATTGGGTGATCTCCCTCAGCACGTGCGAGTTCAGTGACAGAACTAAGGAAGCCAGACCTGAGGATTTCGTTCCCGACCCGGATAGGTATTATTTCACGCGAGACATGAACAGAGGTAAGCTGATAAACATTTATTGAACTCGTATTTGCCTAGTGGGAGTAGTCACAGTTTACTGCGCGTTTTTTGGCAATTGCACAGGGAGTCCTCGCATCCAATGTGAATAAAATAGGTTTGTGACTATTACTGTAATGGTGAGTGGACATGGTCAACTATTGCAACCTTACTGCGCCTAATAATTTAAAACAACTGTCATTCGATTATGAGACCTGAACAACGTTTGAAGCTATGAAGGCCCTGATACACGTTGCAACGTTGCAATGTCGGTTGCGCACAGCCGGTTGCAGAAGTAGAATCGAGTTCTACTTTGGCGACGTTGCTCGCGCCAAATTGCATCGTGTGACGCCCTCAAAAAAGTTGTGTTACGCGCGACGTGGCAAGAAAAGTTGCACCGTGTGTATGGGCCTTCAGCTTCACGTTTTTGTTTTTTTTTCAAATTAGCAATCTTACGTAATGTTTACTACATGAGCGGAAGTGTTGTATCGGCCTATACAATCACGAGGCGCAGCCGAGTGAATGTATCAACATGATCTCCTCTCTGAATTAACGATTATCGTTAATTCTTAAATTGCTCCGAATTTACGATTATAGCAGAAACCCATAAGGGTTGAAACGTGCAACTGTTACTAAGCAAAAAATGAATATTCGGAAGCTGTGAATGCGCGTTACACGTTTCAACCCACTTATGGGTTTCTGATTATAGTTAATTTAGAACACGGTTTCCCAGGACATTTCAGAAAGAAGAAATAAAAAAAGACCATGTTATTTGGACTGCGGGATTCGAACCCGGAACTACCGCTACTGGGAACGTCTTCTTACCACTAGACCACCGAACAACATTATATCTGCAAAATATTTATTTGAGTCTTGCATGGTATATCATTGATCTACAGTGATTAGGCCTAAGCGCTGATTTCAAATGGTTAGCTTTTTGTTGAGATTTGGTGATCAAGCTTTTCCATTTACTTTCTAAAATTATTTTCCATAAGTGATTTTATAGGCTTACTACAGGGTGTAGAATAAGCGCATGAATTTTATTATGTTAAAAAATTGAGGTTTGCTCAACCAGCAGCGTGGTGGTCTAGTGGTTAGAAGAGAGGATAAGTCAGCGTAGGGTCATAGGGTCGAGTCCTGTCCGAACACTAAGGATTGTTCTTTTTCAACAAAACTACTGATTTCCCAGAATTCCTTTCAGACTGTCAGTGTTCTGAATTAACTATAATCGTAAATTCGGAGCAATTTGAGAATTAACGATAATCGTTAATTCAGAGAGGTAAACAACTTGTGAAATTCACATTCACATTCACATGTAAATTAGATACAGCCCACTTGTGGTTGTATCTAATTTACATATCAGATACAACTCACTAGTGAGTTGTATCTGGATTACAGGGTAACCATGTGATTGGAATGGCTAAATTCTATTTATTAGTACCCTTATGAATTATTAATGAATTTTACAATAGCTGTTATCATCACACGAGAATAAAGGCCATTTCAGCAATTTCCTCCCAAAAAAACATTCCTTTATTAATTTTATTCCACTGTTTTTGTTATCAAATTTGTTGTGTGCTTTGTAATCGCATTGAGGGCACACTTAGCCCCGGCTCGGCTGCAATTGGCCTAATATTATGCCCAAGACCATGCAACAATGGATGGTTTTCACTCACGTGACTTTCAGTCCTGTGGGACTCAAATGACAATGGCCATGGCGGCCATGTTGGTGTTCATAACAAAAGAAGTTCATTAAAATCTTTTGTAATTGTACACCAATATGGCCGCCGTGACGTAACGTGAAAACCATCACTTTCGTTTTTTTTTTTTTTTTTTTACAGTCCCTCTCGGTTCCATTCCTGACCTCCCGGCTGAAACCTGTAAAGAGATAAAGGCAAGTGAAGGACAAGCAGTGAGCAAGAAATACTGGCTGAGTACCATTAAACCTGGTATCCCTGTGCTCGCTCACTGCGATATGAACACCGAAGGTGGGTTCAGTTTTTTTTTTATCAATATGACTTGTTATTGTTTTTTTTTTTTTTAAGGAAATAGATCACTTGCAATTTCTTTACATCATTACTCGAAATTTAATAAGTAAGTTTATCGGTACATCCATTTAATGTTAATTTTTTAATGTTAATGTTAATGTTAATTTTTTAAGTGTACTGAATCGATTGCTTCTTAACCCTATTCGACTCCGCCTGCGCTGAATTTGAGCGTTGAAGGGACACTGCCCCGGATGAAATATCGTGTTTTTACGATTGTGTCCAGAAGCGTACTTTAAGCTTACTTTATTATCTTAAATAGGAAAAAAGTTTTGATTAACTGTAATCCACTTTCACCCTTAAAATCCTGCACTTTTTTTCCAAACTACTGTTTCTGTTTTAGCGCGGGTTAAGGATATCATTGCTACCCAACAGGTGAACAAGTACACCCGGGTAGAGCCCAAACCGTATTTTCAAACATTTGCCAGCGTGCAGTAGACACATGCTCCCCAGAGGGAGCCTATTTCTTTTTATAACGACGTAGGTGAATCAGTGTCCATTTAGTGTACACGATCTAAGTGTGAAAATTGTGATATTAGAGCATCATGATCTTTATCTGTAAATGAGGGGGTTGCAATAACCCCCCCCTCCCCTCCCCCCTCCCCCTCCCCCTCCCCCCTCTCTCATTGTACCACGGTGGGGGTACAAGTTTGCGTGTACGTCCGAGGGTTAATAACGGCGATGCTTCAAACTACGAATTACGACAACCATTCCTCAAGAGAAATGCTACGATACCCAGCATTTCCAGACGCGAATACAGTTTCGTGATTCCATCTTGCTGACTCGCTTTCGACTCTTCAGTTGCTCGAGTAACACCTCGTATGTTTCGACGTTATTTTCTTCCAGATCTTCTGTTTCCATTTTCCTGATTAACCTCGCTCTCTACCAATTGTTGCGACGATAGGCTCGACTTCCTGCCGCTGTTCGGGAGATGAGTTTGCGTTCCCACCTCGAAAAGACGGCTGGACGCGTAAACTTGTTATTGTCAATTTCCTCCAATCAGAAGCTTGCCTGCTCAAATCGAGCAGGTGAATGAATCATTTTCTAGAGCATATAAATTTCAAAATGGTGGATGCGAAGGAGTTGTTTGACTTGGCGTGCGATCGTGTTGTAGAGAGATTTGAACTTGAAAATCTCAAAGTTTTACAACGGAAAGCGCCGGAAAAGCTGGTTGACGATGAAGATGTGTTTGTTATTCAACCTACGGTAGCCTGCGAGCAGGCTCTACTATTTGGGTTTCGCGCGCGAGTGCTATGCGAGCGGCGAAGCACGATACCCCTAACAAGTGAGCCTGCTCGCAGGCTAAACCTACGGGATCAGGAAAGTCCCATATTTTCCAATCCGCACCGATGATTTTCGATATTGCGAAAGAAACGAGTGTTAAGTCCATTGCTGTCGTTATTTCACCCCTAACTTTGCTAATGGGAGATCAAGTAAAATTCCTTAAATCAATAGGCATTGCTGCCGAGTTTATTGGCGAAGATCAAAAGGATGAGAAGGCAAAAAAGATTTTGGGTGGGTATGTGCCGCCCAGGTCTCCAAATTGGGACCCCATTCTATAAAGAATTTGCATTCAAAATAATACCCCGTTCTAAACAATAGGCCAATTTTTAATACCCCATTCTAAAAATGTACTAAATGTCAAGATCATGGTTTTTGAAATGTTATGTTTTTGGTTGCTTGACTTATTCATTCACAATACGATACATTGTGATGCAATAACACCCCCCCCCCCCCCCCCGGAGATGCCACCGACAGACTGTTACAAAAGCCAAAGGTCGACTGACTCTCGCGCTAAAATTACATTGATTGATATTTTATTTACCTTTCCTTTCCTGAAAAGGAATGCCGTCTCGATTTATATTCTCGCTTTCAGCGTCGCTTTCGTATCTGTACAAACATGTAACAATGTCTTGCTTAGCACTAATCGGTAAACGCGCACATGCAAGTACACGGCGCTGCTAAGCTTAAAAAACAAGCTCACTGTATATCACGTTCGACCACACATTAGCAAGTCTATCCAAAAGGTTACTTACAGCATTTATTTGATCCATGTTAGTCTTCAAAACCCACAAAAACTGCAGGGACGACGTCTTTCAACACTAGCTTCTACCGCGCACGTGCTTCCCAGATGTGCGAATCACGTGACCCTCAGACAATATGGCGCCAGTCTCTGTCCCGGTGATTTTTATTTATTTATTTATTTATTTTTTATTTTTTTATGTTATTTTTTGTTTTATTTATTTTTATTTTTTTCAACCTGCAACATGGCAGAAACAATGTCTCCTAATTATAAACAATGCCTTTTGTTCATATTATTTCCTAAACCTCTTTAAGTTTCGAAATGATGATGTGTAAAACAAACACGGTAAATAATTTAAAATGGGCTATAGAGTGTTTTCACTGACGTCATATAAAAATTCAGAAAGAGTTTTCGATTCTAAAATGTTTATGAAACTGTAGAGAGTTTAAAACTACACATCTGGGCCAAATTTTGAAGCGCAAGAGCATTTCATTCCAGAGTTATAGGCGAATGAGTATAGACATTTTAGTAAGAAATGTATGGAGCGGCCATCTTTGCTGTCCGACTTAGGGACACCAACCGAAATTTTTGCGACACGTTAATTTCGCGAATTTCGCGATTTCAAAATAAAAATCGCGAAATCTAAGTGACGCGAGCAATAAGTGTCGCGAACATATCATGACGCGAAAATTAAGTGACTCACATTATGTCAATAATCAATTTTGCAAGAACAAGTTCGCAACGTGGTATTCGGCAGAAGTCCAAAAGCAAGTGATAGTGGAGTTAACTTTGAAGATGTGAATGTCGACCTTAAGCTATCGGTTTTGAAACCAATTCATGCAACTTGGTTGGTGGAAATATATAACTTTTTCATCAGCCCACAGGGAAAGGTTCCTGTCTTGAAAGGATGTGAGAAAGCGGGAATAAAGGGTGTAGTAACTGAAATAGAAGTGTTACTGCCTGTTGTTCCATATATAAATTGCCTCGTGAGACTTGTATATATGTTTCTAAACGCATCATTTTTTCTTCGCAGTCCGTAGGAAGGAATTTTCACTGTAAAAGGATGTTGTGGTCAATTGACTCAAGACCAATAGTTCACGTGCAAGCATTAACTGCATGTGGGCATTGTGAGAACTGCTTTGTTGTTACTGTTGACATATAGTCCCGCCGTTGCATTTTTATTAGTTTTGACGTTGCACCTTTGACAAAGTAGTAGGACATGTTAAATACCATTGCCAAGGAAATAAATTGTGTGTAACTCAAAAACGCGAAATTAAAGTGATTCAAAATATAAAATTTTCGCAAAATTGCGAAATTTAAGTGTTGCGAAATATGCGCACCTCAAAATCGCGAAATAAACGTGTCGCGAAAATTTCATGTAATAAGGTATTTCAATTTTGTTTATTTTCACGGCTTATCCGAAATAGTGTGACGAATTGCGTGACACATTTACAACCTTTATAAACCGAAAACGAAACATCATTAAAACCTGAAACTTTTTTGTGAAAGATTATAACACTGGTATCCACATACCATGTTAGAAACAGCTTTGTAGGATGTATACTTTAGATTTTTTTAATTTTTATGACGTCATGTGAAAACACTCTATTTCCAACTTGTATTGCAAAAAAATGTTGTAGAAACAAATTGTCATTTGAAGTCCACTCGGTGTTCCCCATCCCGTCACTATGCAAACTCAATTTGCATTGGTAATTAATCCCCTGGGGATAATGCAAATGACAGTGATAAAAGAAGTTGCACGTGTTCCACCCCATCACTCCACTCGAGGCCGCAAAACTGAAGAGTTTGGCAACCCACCCTCCCACCCGATCGAGTAAGTCGGGCTTGATCCTCTCAGCTCTTATCTTCGCCTGGTCTTGGGCTTGTCCCAGGCCAGAGCGATTCTCCATATCTTATTACCATGTCAAGCGCTGCTGCGGGTCCGTGACGTCATTCAAAATGGCCGATAATATGGTGCCATCATGGATTTTACTAAAAATTCAACTTTTTCGGAAAAATGCGAAAATTGCAAATAAATTGTTGCTACAGTTGCACAATTAATCATTTTGCTGCTTTTGGTAGCATTTAATATGTATTTTCACCGAACAACCAAAATGTGTCAAAAGAATAAACGAAACAGCTACTGAAGACGGTATTTGCCAACAATAAATGAAAAAATCCGAGAAAACCCTTAAGGGGGGAGTGGCATCCCCCCCCCCCCCCGCCCCCTTGTAGGTCCGAGGGTAAAGAATAGGGCCAAAGTACTCTATATAACAAAGAACTTGTAATTCTTTGATTGATAGACGAGGATTTAAATACTTATCTTGAAACTGTTTTTGTTTCCTCAGATGTTGATGAGTGTAGTGCCTCCTTTCCTGTCTGTGACGTCAAAGCCCAATGCACAAACACACCCGGCTCTTATCACTGTAAATGCAAATATGGATACTCAGACGATGGCAAAACTTGCCTAGGTAGGTAGAGAGGCATTCGGGCTTTGGTTTCTAGGCTGAGCAATACTCAAGGCAATCCCTTATAATACGAGTTCAAGCATTCTTTAACCAATTCATAGATAATTGTAGAGTGGTTACGTGCACTAATCGTCAGGTGTAGGTGGTTGAGTGAGATCTCGAAGTTGGGACGTGGTCGTAGTCATTTCACCCAACACACCACGAGGATTCTGGGACCTTGGCCGAATATTTATACGGTAATCGAAATCTTTCCAGATAAAGATAGGTAAGTAGGAGTGTCCAAGGTGCAAGTTGTCAGGAATTAATTTACCGAACCAGTTTCAGTTTCAGGATCTAAGCTATAAAAGCTTCATATATAAGCTGCATATATTATCAAACGCGCCTTGAGTCGCCGTGCGGTTTCTATTTTGGCGAGATATGTCTCGAGCATACAGTGAAAACCTTCGGTGACGAACGGTTTGGATGACACAAGTTATCGGGATGAAAACTTGTCGATATCTCCTGGCTTTGCTCTATCTCGGCAAAATAGAAACCGCACGGCGAACTCGAGACGTGTTTGATAATATATGCAGCTATTGAATATGAATTGATTTCTCTCCATAATCCTTTTCGGTCTGGTCGCGTAGGGATGAGACCGATCAGTGGCAACGGTTAAGGAGGCTCGTACCCATTTCTCAAGTCCACACCCTTTCAATTTTAATGGGCTATATCTTTTGTTGTAGTGCATAAAAAGACAAGCCACTTTGCATGCAAACACACAATACATTGAACTTTATGGGAGTATAGGATTTGTTTACATCGGTGCTTCCATGGCAACGGAATGGTGATCCTCTGAAATTCACAAGTTGCGGAGTTTCTCTAGATCAAGGGAAATTTTTGTAAAACCCGCTAGTGGACTAATTGATTAGACCATGGGCTTCAACTGGACAAAGTTTGAAAGAAATGTATGAGAGCGTTTTCGAAATTTTTAGGGATGAAGTTTTGGGGATTATAAATACAGTGAAAAACATACTATCGACATAATTGGCTAATATCTAAAGAAAATGATGCGCGATGGGGATGCAGTTTCATCTCATAGTAGTTTGATTCCATTTGAAATGGTGTGTGAAAAAGTGAGGAGGTTGCTTTGGCCGATTGCAAGAAAGAAGGATTTGATTAGCGTGCGTTCAGCTGCTCTTGTTGCCATTTTTGTATGTAATTTGGTCTACGCCTACAAATGTGATGATAATTTGGAAACCGCGAGATAAATTTTTTTAAAAATTTGACAATCTCGAGATTGGTCATCAATTTTTATGGCCTGCAAGTTTCAAGGACATTGAAGACATGCAAGACAATAAAATAGGGCCTCCAATGAACCAATTTTTTCCCGCAGATTTTGTGTTTACAAGTGAGCGTTTGCAAAGTGGCTTGTCTTTTTGTGCACTACAACAAAAGATATGGCCCATTAAAATTGAAAGGGTGTGGACTTGAGAAATGGGTACGAGCCTCCTTAAGGTGTTTCCCTCCAGTTTCCATGCAGCCGCACCGACCATTTTTAAGCGGCCGTTTAACTAACTTTCCTTTATTGAATTAGTATGAAACTTACACAAAATATTGTACTTAGTTTGAAGTTTATAAGATTGTAATAATTTTGAAAATGGGATTTAAAATTGCGGAGATAAACGAGAAAAATTGAAATCGCTTGAGTCTAAATTCCGAGCGATTGCGATGGCATCTAGAAAAATCAAAACTATTACGATAAACTATGACACATAGCAAACAAAATATCTAAAAATTAGAAACTTTTGTCAAGCCGATTTTGAGTAAATCAGGAAAACATTTCGAACTTGTGATTTTGCATGTGTATGAGCACATCAATAAGTTCCTCAATCAAGCTTATAAAAGTTTAATTTCTCAATCTCAAATTTACGCTAAAATGTGCGTTTAGAGTATGAGATGAAACTATGAAATTTTGATAGCGTTTCTCGTTTTAGTTTTGGAGATTCGATTTTCTATAGGAAACCATAGTTTTTTGACTGAGTCCTTGATATTGTAGTTTTAGCGCTTTTCTATATATTTCAAAAACCGCCAGATAGATTTTTTTAAAACTTTTTTAGTCGTTTCTTTATAATATGAACAACATTGTCTCGAAGTTTCATCTTGATTGAAACATTGCAACATGGTCAAATAAAATAATAAAGTTCACCCAAAACGCGATTGAGACTTCGTGCTTTGATTGCACGGTTGAAGGCGCACAAAGACGCTTTAATTAATTAATTCAGTTGAAGCGCAACGCATTTCTGCGTGACCATCATGTTTTGCTGAGTAACGTTAGGGGCTGTGTTCCACGTCATTTTTATCGTTCCCACGAATTTCAGTGGGACGTTTATTTGAAAGCAGGTTTTTTTATTCGCATTTGACGTGCACTGGACTCTCTCGACATTTTGAATTGTAGGGAAAAGAAAGAAGTCATCGCCATTTGCATAATTCTCAACACGCAGAAATGCGTTACACTTCACCTGAATTAATTAAAGCGTCTTTGCGACGTGCGCCTTCAACCGTGCAATCAAAGCACAAAGTTTCAATCGCGTTTTAGGTGAACTTTATTATTTTATTTGACCATGTTGCAATGTTTCAATCAAGATGAAACTTTGAGACAATGTTGTTCATATTATAAAGAAATGACCATAAAAGTTTAAAAAAAATCTATCTCGAGGTTTTGGAAATATGTAGAAAAGTGCTAAAACTACAATATCAAGGACTCAGTCAAAAAACTACGGTTTCCTACAGAAAATCGAATCTCCAAAACTAAAACGTGAAACGCTTTCAAACTTTCATAGTTTCATCTCATACACTAAACACACATTTTGGCGTAAATTTGAGATTGAGAAATTAAACTTTTATAAGCTTAATTGAGGAATTTGTAGATGTGCTCATATACATGCAAAATCACAAGTTCGAAATGTTTTTCTGATTTACTCAAAATCGGCTTGACAAAATTTTCTAATTTTTAGATATTTTGTTTGCCATATGTTATAGTTTATCGTAATAGTTTTGATTTTTCTAGATGCCATCGCAATCGCTCGGAATTTAGACTCAAGCGATTTCAATTTTTCTCGTTTAACTCCGCAATATTAAATCCGATTTACAAAATTGTTACACTTTTATAAACTTCAAACTTTGTACAATATTTTGTGTAAGTTTCATTCTAATTCAATAAAGGAAAGTTAGTTAAACGGCCGCTCAAAAATGGTCGGTGCGGCTACACGGAAACTGGAGGGAAACACCTTAATCAAAGGACTGTATAGGTTTTAGCACCACAAGTTTCTTAGAGCTTCCTCGTGCGGGTAGACCGATGAGGGTGGGACTCTGCAGAGACTCTGCGCCCAGTAACTTTACCCCAATGAGGGGGTAGGGGGAAGCATTTTGCTCAAATTACTTTTTATTTTTAACATGTTATAGGGCGCGTTTTAACTTGTCTTTATATCAAATGGACGTATCTGGCACCATAACTTCAAAGTAAATGTTATGTACTTGTCCCCCTTTAAGGCGGGACTCAACCTAAATTTCAATAAAATTTTAAAAGATTTAAAAAGGGATAGAGGAAAGAAAATGATTTTTGGAACACTAACAGACAGTTGACGCCCACGCAAGAGCACCCCAGGTTGCTAGTGGACGAACTTGGTGTCCGTCGCACAGGATGTACCGTTACACATTGTTGGATTGCATTGTGGAGTCACGAGAGTGCTCAAACTGCAAGCAGTGAGCGAAGCAATATGCCAATAGTGAACACCTCTTATGAGGCTCTCCACCCAATCCAGAGAGTGTTCAAACTGTATGAACAGTGAGCGTTACAATGTGCCCTCCCGGTTGTTACCATAGTGGCTTTATGGCAACTCCTGAACTTGGGCACAGGATGTACGGTTATATATATATATATATATATATATATATATATATATATATATATATATATGGGAGAGAAAGTTGCATTTTAGAGATTCTTGTGTAATATTTTTAGACTAACAGACATTGAGGTCATATCCAGTAAGGAAGACCAATTTTTCAAAATTAGGGTCGCCTTTGCTGATTTCCCTTTCGTAAACGGTCGATGCCATTTTTAACGGTCGATGCCATTATTAGCAAACGGTCGATGTCATCATTAGCATTCATTAGTAACCAAGCCTTTTATAATGGTTGATGCTATTTCTCTCTAGTTTATGCCTGGATTGGGACGAAAATAGGCTATCATTATTAGATCAAATTGGGCCTAGGTAAAGCGATTATTAGATCTAAGCTAGATTCACGGTTACGTAAGATTTAGGGTTAGGGTGACCCGTTATTGATATATATTAAGAAAAGCACCTTTTACAATTAAATTTTTCTTGGGTTTGCCGGATCAACCCAGTGGTCTAGTGGTAAAAGAGGGATGTTAGCCTGCAGAGGTTCCGGGTTCGATTCAAAGTAATTATATTCCATTTTTCTTTTTCTGATAGAAAAAATAATTCTAAAATTGGTGAAAATTTTTCTAAGTGTCGCTAAAATGGCATCGACCGTTTACGAAAGGGAAATGCGCGTCGCCTTTAGATATCTTACCTCGGAAACGAAGTCGGTGACCCCCCATATTTGTTTTACATTTCTGACACGAATAACACATAACCTAGGTGTAGCAAAACTTTTATAAAAAAAATCAATGTTAGAAGATTTTCGCGCGAACGTCCTTAAAACTCACTAAATCTTCAATATTTCTTATTTCTTATAATTTTACCAATCCTTTTAAAAAAGCTATTTCCTCCCAAACATACCCAAAGATCACCCAAAAATTTACAAAACACCCCATAACATAGATTCATGGGATAAACATAGAGTTTTTGGATTGCTTGAAACGTGAACGAGATATTTCCATTAAAGACATGTCAAGTGGCGGAGAAATGGCGTCTAGGTTAAGTCCCGCCTTAACAACTTGCGACTCTATGAACAATTCAGTTGCAAGCATTCTGAACAGGTTTAAATTTTGAATTTTTCTGTGGTTTGTTTTTGCTGCCCAGGATTCAAAGCTACGTTTACAAATCTCGGTGCTAGTGGGAGACTGGGTCCAACTTCACTTGGCGGTTACTACAGTGGTCAGGATCACGACGGTCAAGTTACATTGGTCAGCGGTATTCAACAATGGACGGTGCCACATACCGGTGACTACATAATAGAAGCAATAGGAGCCGCTGCGGGGTACGACACATACAGCAACGGAGGCCAGTACCGAGGAAGAGGTGCTAGAATGAATGGAACGTACCAATTACATAAAGGTGAAACAATTCAGATACTTGTTGGTCAAGAGGGTGGGATTAACAATGTAACTGTAAGTGCTGGAGGTGGTGGAGGCACGTTTGTAGTGAGAGGAAGCAACACGCCATTGATAATAGCTGGAGGAGGTGGAGGCATGGATCAATCGCGCTCAAGACATACAGAATGTGATGCCTCCACGGGTACAGCAGGAAGGTCTGGGTACCTGTCATGGTCAGGAGGGAGCGGTGGACACGGTGCACAGACCGCTCACAATGATAATTCAGGTAAGCTGAGTATGTGACAGTTGCAGTCGCGGATTAATCCACTATGTCTTTAGCTAAAGCTGATATCTAAATGTTCTCTTTAAGGATGGGAATACCTTTGTGAATCTGAACGGTCTTAATTTAAAATGTTAACTTATCTTAATTTCTTGGCAACACACATACACACACACACCACTTCACATCGGTACGTTGTGGTATGGGACGAAGATAAGCTAATAGCGATCACTCAGAATTGTAGTCAATGGTGAAATATATAGTTGAGATTTTTAAAGTAAGTGGGAAAACAGCTGGGTGCTGGTAGCACTTTACGGCAAAGAGAGACCTCACAAAAATGTGTAAGTTCCTTTATTCCACGGGCTGTTAGGGAAAATACGCCGTATACCTTCAAATATTTTGAAACCTGACTATTATCTAATAAAAATATGTTAAAAATAACCAGCAAATGCCACTAAAAACTATTTTGTCTTTGTTTTAGGTGGTGGCGGTGGTGGCTTTTACTCCAATGGAAGAAGTTCAACGCAGTTCGGTGGTTCCACGGGTAGTGGCGGAGAAGGAGGCAAAGGATTTCTTCAGGGAGGAGTGGGTGGAAGAGCCTTTAAAAACAATGCAGACGGAGGATTTGGAGGAGGTGGTGGTGCTTATGGAGCTGCTGGAGGTGGTGGAGGCGGCGGTGGCTATTCTGGGGGGAGTAGCGGGCAAGATATACAGGGCGCCTGTGGGGGAGGAGGAGGATCATACAATGCCGGAAATAATCAGCAAAATGAATGTTGTTACAATGCAGCTGGACATGGTCAGGTTACCATAACATTGATATAGATCGCACAAAGTCTGAGTGTGGTCAGTTATATCACTATACCTTAGCATAGCTATGTCTGACTCAGTTATATCACGATACCTTAGCATAGCTTTGTCATCACTGTACCTTAACATAACTTTGTCAGTTATATCACTATACCTTAGCATAGCTTTGTAAGTTATATCACTATACCTTAGCATAGCTTTGTAAGTTATATCACTATACCTTAGCATGGCTTTGTAAGTTATATCACTATACCTTAGCATAGCTTTGTCAGTTATATCACTATACCTTAGCATAGCTTTGTAAGTTATATCACTGTACCTTAGCATAGCTTTGTCAGTTATATCACTGTACCTTAACATAGCTTTGTCAGTTATATCACTGTACCTTAGCATAGCTTTGTCAGTTATATCACTATACCTTAGCATAGCTTTGTCAGTTATATCACTATACCTTAGCATAGCTTTGTAAGTTATATCACTTTACCTTAGCATAGCTTTGTCAGTTATATCACCATACCTTAGCATAGCTTTGTCAGTTATATCATGATACCTTAGCATAGCTTTGTCAGTTATATCATGATACCTTAGCATAGCTTTGTCAGTTATATCATGATACCTTAGCATAACTTTGTCAGTTATATCACTGTACCTTAGCATAGCTTTGTGAATTATATCACTATACCTTAGCATAGCTTTGTCAGTTATATCAATATAACTAAGCATAGCTTTGTCAGTTATATCACTATACCTTAGCATAGCTTTGTCAGTTATATCACTATACCTTAGCATAGCTTTGTCAGTTATATCACTGTATCTTAGCATAGCTTTGTCAGTTATATCAATATACCTAAGCATGGCTTTGTCAGTTATGTCACTATACTTTAGCATAGCTTTGTGAGTTATATCACCATACCTTAGCATAGCTCTGTCAAATTAATCAAATTTGGAAAAGGTTGGCTTTGTAAACTGTGCCTAGTAATTTTATATTTGACTTTGTGTGAGGTTATTGTGCTCTATATTGCGATTATCGCCGAGCGCGGTTCTCTAAAATTTGCCGAAAAACGGCTCTTTGTTGTGCTGTGTTAATATTAAAAGATTCTAGCGATGATTTAAGCTAAAGATAATTTTTGTGTGAGCCTTTTTCGTTACATAATTTATTCACATAAAAAGTCAAGGCGTTAATTATTCCCCACGCAAAAACATTTTGCAGCAGTTTGTCAGTGTTAGGTTGTTTATCTTGATTTTCTAAAATGATTCCCGCAAACTCGTTCGCTCGGCGCGCGCAGTTATTCAAGTTTGTTATTGTAAAAAACAAATCGACCGCATTTTTCCATGGTCTATACTCTTATTTACCATAGAAATGACGCCATAAAATGTTCAAAACTTGGCAGAGTAACCACTCGCCTAACGGCTCGTGGTTCCACTTGAGTTTTGAACATTTTATGACGTCATTTCTATGGTAAGTAAGAGTATAGACCATGGAAAAATGCGGTCGATTTGTTAAATACCTTAGCATAGCTTTGTCAGTTATATCACTATACTTTAGCATAGCTTTGTTAGTTTTATCACTATACCTTAGCATAGCTTTGTCAGTTATATTACTATACCTTAGCATAGCTTTGTCAGTTATATCAATATACCTTAGCATAGCTTTGTCAGTTATATCGCTATACCTTAGCATAGCTTTGTCAGTTATATCACCATACCTTAGCATAGCTTTGTCAGTTATATCAGTATACCTTAGCATAGCTTTGTCAGTTATATCACTATACTTTAGCATAGCTTTGTTAGTTTTATCATTATACCTTAGCATAGCTTTGTCAGTTATATTACTATACCTTAGCATAGCTTTGTCAGTTATATCACTATACCTTAGCATAGCTTTGTCAGTTATATCAATATACCTTAGCATAGCTTTGTCAGTTATATCGCTATACCTTAACATAGCTTTGTCAGTTATATCAGTATACCTTAGCATAGCTTTGTCAGTTATATCACTATACCTTAGCATAGCTTTGTCAGTTATATCAATATACCTTAGCATAGCTTTGTCAGTTATATCGCTATATCTTAGCATAGCTTTGTCAGTTATATCACCATACCTTAACATAGCTTTGTCAGTTATATCACTATACCTTAGCATAGCTTTGTCAGTTATATCAATATACCTTAGCATAGCTTTGTCAGTTATATCGCTATATCTTAGCATAGCTTTGTCAGTTATATCACCATACCTTAACATAGCTTTGTCAGTTATATCATAATACCTTAGCATAGCTTTGTCAGTTATATCACCATACCTTAACATAGCTTTGTCAGTTATATCACTATACCTTAGCATAGCTTTGTTAGTTATGTCACTAAACCTTAGCATAGCTTTGTCAGTTATATCACTATACCTTAGCATAGCTTTGTCAGTTATGTCACTAAACCTTAGCATAGCTTTGTCAGTTATATCACTATACCTTAGCATAGCTTTGTTAGTTATATCACCATACCTTAGCATAGCTTTGTCAGTTATATCACTATACCTTAGCATAGCTTTGTCAGTTATATCAATATACCTTAGCATAGCTTTGTCAGTTATATCGCTATATCTTAGCATAGCTTTGTCAGTAATGTCACTATACTTTAGCATAGCTTTGTCAGTTATATCACTATACCTTAGCATAGCTTTGTCAGTTATATCAATATATCTTAGCATGGCTTTGTCAGTTATATCACCATACCTAAGCATAACTTTGTCAGTTATATCACCATACCTTAGCATAGCTTTGTCAGTTATATCACTATACCTTAGCATAGCTTTGTCAGTTATATCGCTATACCTTTTATAGCATAGCTTTTTAGCAAAGTGGATACATCTGCAAACACGAATATACGTTTTAATGACTTTGGCGAAAACGAATATATAAAACGTTTTCCCGTGATCGGAAAGAAAGACAGTTTGGACGGATTACTAAATAATTTACATTATCTGCTTTCGAAAAATGAAAACAATAAAACTGAAATTTAAGGCTCGCAAAGGGAAAGGGGGTTTTGAAGAGCATGGCAACAACTTCGCTTTTCTACAATGTTTTACTTATCTCTGCCAATGTCAAAATATTCCGCGTTCTTACGGTGCTTTTCTTTACGTTGGTGAGACAAGCTAAGATTGTTATTATTATTATTATTATTATTATTATTATTATTATTATTATTACTATTACTATTATTATTATTATTATTATTATTATTGTTGTTGTTGTTGTTTGTAGAGGTGTTTAAACGTTTGCACAATTTAGTCGTCCAATTTAGCACAAATTATTGTCAGTCATATCACCATACCTTAGCATAGCTTTGTCAGTTATATCACTATACCTTAGCATAGCTTTGTCAGTTATATCACTATACCTTAGCATAGCTTTGTTAGTTGTCACTAAACCTTAGCATAGCTTTGTCAGTTATATCACTATACCTTAGCATAGCTTTGTTAGTTATATCACTACACCTTAGCATAGCTTTGTAAGTTATATCACTCTACCTTAGCATAGCTTTGTCAGTTATATCAATATACCTTAGCATAGCTTTGTAAGTTATATCGCTATATCTTAGCATAGCTTTGTCAGTAATGTCACTATACCTTAGCATAGCTTTGTCAGTTATATCGCTATACCTTAGCATAGCTTTGTAAGTTATATCACTATACCTTAGCATAGCTTTGTTAGTTATATCACTATACCTTAACATAGCTTTGTCAGTTATATCGCTATACCTTAGCATAGCTTTGTCAGTTATATCGCTATACCTTAGCATAGCTTTGTCAGTTATATCAATATACCTTAGCATAGCTTTGTCAGTTACATCAATATACCTTAGCATAGCTTTGTCAGTTATATCACCATACCTTAACATAGCTTTGTCAGTTATATCACTATACCTTAGCATAGCTTTGTTAGTTATGTCACTAAACCTTAGCATAGCTTTGTCAGTTATGTCACTAAACCTTAGCATAGCTTTGTCAGTTATATCACTATACCTTAGCATAGCTTTGTCAGTTATGTCACTAAACCTTAGCATAGCTTTGTCAGCTATATCACTATACCTTAGCATAGCTTTGTTAGTTATATCACCACACCTTAGCATAGCTTTGTAAGTTATATCACTATACCTTAGCATAGCTTTGTCAGTTATATCAATATACCTTAGCATAGCTTTGTCAGTTATATCGCTATATCTTAGCATAGCTTTGTCAGTAATGTCACTATACTTTAGCATAGCTTTGTCAGTTATATCACTATACCTTAGCATAGCTTTGTCAGTTATATCAATATACCTTAGCATGGCTTTGTCAGTTATATCACCATACCTTAGCATAGCTTTGTCAGTTATATCACTATATCTTAGCATAGCTTTGTCAGTTATATCACTATACCTTAGCATAGCTTTGTCAGTTATATCACCATACCTTAGCATAGCTTTGTCAGTTATATCACTATACCTTAGCATAGCTTAGTCAGTTATATCGCTATACCTTTTTTGCATAGCTTTTTAGCAAAGTGGATACATCTGCAAACACGAATATACGTTTTAATGACTTTGGCAAAAACGGATATATAAAATTTTTTCCCGTGATCGGAAAGAAAGACAGTTTTGACGGATTACTAATTAGTTTACATTATCTGCTTTCGAAAAATGAAAACAATAAAACTGAAATTTAAGGCTCGCAAAGGGAAAAGAGCATGGAAACAACTTTGCTTTTCTACAATGTTTTACTTATCTCTGCCAATGTCAAAATATTCCGCGTTCTTACGGTGCTTTTCTTTACGTTGGTGAGACAAGCTAAGATTGTTATTATTATTATTATTATTATTATTATTATTATTATTATTATTATTATTATTATTATTATTATTATTATTGTTATTATTATTATTATCTTCATAAATGAACTGGATGATCTTTTTCCGAATTGTTCCCTAAGGGAGCGGGTCATAGCCCATGACCAAAGGTCCCCTAGGGTTTTCTCTTTACTCTAAAGCTCCAACACCTTTCTCAAAATCCTCGCTGTTCCCAGTAGTGTAGTCTTCTGAAGTAATGAAACACTAATTTTAACATTATTATTATTATTATTACTTTTATTATTATAATTATTATTATTATTATTATTGTTGTTGTTGTTGTTGTTGTTTGTAGAGGTGTTTAAACGTTTGCACAATTTAGTCGTCCAATTTAGCACAAATTAGTCGTCCCGTTCTCACGAACTAATTACATGAAAAACAGCTTTAGTTATAGCGGAGCAGTTCTCCGAAACAGCCTACCCTGTGATATATGAGAGTGATGAAATCTCTAAGTCAATTTAAACGATCAGCTTATCTGAATTTTTAATTTAAACAACACACGGCATTCATGAAAAACAGGTTTACCTAGATTAGTTGTAGTTAGTTTAAGTAATTTGTTTA
>JAJGOT010000103.1:1260000-1290000 GCA_022457155.1 Cladopsammia gracilis | reverse complement strand
TAAGGTTGAAAGCACAAGAATTAAGATTGACGACCGGGCTATTTTTCAAGTTAAGCAATTCTCCAAAACAGACTGCACGTACGTTTATACCTTACAAAAGTTCACAAAAACAACTTTTTCTCCGTCTAGAATAACTAGAGTACACCTGTTGCTTATCAAAACTTGCCCGATAAACTGATTTGGAAATCAAACTTGCAAAATATACACAAACATACATGTATTTGCGTAAGGCCACGTGAGTGAAGTTAGAACTATAAAACCAAGTCTTGTTTTGTTTACATAAAATCGCTTTTCAACCTGTGTAATTAATGAACAAACACATAAAAATGGACAACACAAGTTAATGTTTTTAAAAATCTGCCGATAAATTAATGCAACCATTCTCGGCTAATGCGCGTACGCCAAAGCTAAGCATAATATTGCATTTTTTCAAGCAACTTTGCCAAAAGTTTCACTGAAATTGTCCACCAAACATGAGGAAAAATGTTTCTTCTTTATGGAAAGCAGTCTTCATTTGTTCGTTGTTTCATAAAAGGAATTCGGCGAAATGAGTTCGTAAGCGGTCCATCTTAGCGGTCCGTGTTACAAAATGCGGACCTCTCAGGGAACCAATCAGAATGCTCCTTTTCATCATGGACCACTTTGCCATATAATAATCTAATGTTACGAAAATTTAAGGTGATATTTTACTAAAGAAAAATATAGTTTTTAGTCCAATTTATTTCGTTATTTTATTTTTTTTTTTAAGATGACGAAGGCCATGATTTGTTGATTATATTGCTCATGCTTTTTATTATGCGGATAACAGAAATACGGGTGGTGTTGATATTGGGCTATCATTTGCTATCATCGCACGTAGTTTTGGAAATGAACGAATTTTAAAATATTTCACTGCTATAACATTCGTCTTTAAAGAAAGAGGCGTGTTCAAAGGTGGCCATTTATCAATAGGTATATATAATAAATATTGAACAAAGAGACGTGTCGAAGGTGGTAATTTATAAAAAAAAGATGTAACTATATATCTTTTCCTTTGTGACGCACAAGCTGTGATAGCTGATGCTAGTACTTGGAAACGAATTCTTTAGCTGTAGGGTATTGACGCTAGTGTCAAGGGCTTTTCACTCTTGTTCCAACGAAAGAGCCTCTGATAATAACACCTGCCTGTAAAAGGACTTCCTTTGATAACGGTAAGCTGTACTATGTAATCTATACAGCCGCATGTCCGGAGTGTGATATGCATACCATACTTGGGATCTGTTGACGATTCGAACTATTTAGAGTGCCTCTTTCTTAAATGTGTATTAGTATTCAACGGGCGGGCATTTTTGCGCTATATTGAATTTTTACATCCGGAGTGTGTAAAGCGTGTTATAATCCGATCGGCATCTTAATTCTAACCCTTTACTATGTTATTAAGTGAGGAAATGCCCTGTACAGCTTCCCCTTCATAAATGTAAAATGTTAGCCTAATGGAGTGGTTTATTACCTTTTATAACTCGTAATGCTTATCACCCCAGGAGTATGTATTTTGAGCCGTTTTGATCTGAACCAACCAACAGAATTCATTTCGTTTTTCCTTCCTTATTCAAATTTTGTAATCATAGTGGAGCTTGAATAACAACCTTATTAACACGAGAAAACAAAAACAAAACTATTATAACACCGACGGCTTGAAAATGGTCTATTGGCTATGTTTTACCTTTTACTCTAAAATAGGTTGATATATTTTTTTTGGCCATTTTTTTTGTTTCCTTAAACATAAGGCTCCACTACAAAAGAGACTCACAGCAACTAAGACCTTTATTGACCACCGTTTGGGTATGAAATGCAAATTTAAGCGTCTTTCAATCATGAAACGTGGTTCACTAAAGCGTCATATATATAAAAAAAAATCGATTCACTTATCTCATTAAACCAAGATATTGCCCAGCAAAATGGAAAAAAAAAAATAAACATAAGTTAATAATGACTTCTGATATAACTTTAGTAGTGCTTTCCCAAATTTGTCGGTAATGGCCTTGTTAATGACGCATGTCGTTTGGGTTCAAAAACAGGCAAATATTTTAACCTACACCACAAATTGAAACAGCACATTTAAAAAAGTCAGCGAAAGAATCCAATGACAGTGCGAATGTTAAATTGCCATTTATACCCTGTTGTCGATAGAACAAAATATATAATTATTTGACTTCATCAGCACTTTCTCGGCGAATAGATAATAGCCAATTTGGTTAAAAACTAAACAAAATGTATTTGTTTTTATTTAACATACTATTTGGAATATTTGCAGCGGTAACATTTTATATAAGTCAATCGAGGGTATGTTTTTATATAACGTCTTCCTCGACTTGCAAATATCAGCACTATAAGGGTGACGGTGCTAAATTCAAATGAGTGTGTTGCTTATTAATTAATTACTCAAGGGAAACAAATATGTATATAATAACCAAAACGGCTTTCGTTAGTTGTTTGCAACACATGTTTCAATCGATCTGACGTCATCGCCACTTTCTTCTTTTCGTTTAAGTTACAATCAAAACAAATCTTGCAAGAATTTTTTTTTTTGCTTGTGAAGGTCGGAAAGCAACCAATTTATGAGATGACAAATCGAATTTCAGATTGTTGGTACTCTAATAACGTGCCATCTTAATTCCTTTGATGTTAATAATGGATACTTGCGGTTTCTCCATTTACCGGTTTTCATGATTATTCAATTTCAACAGGTATCAGCTATTCAAAAATATTTCACGTTTTTCCAAAGAAAACATGTTTCATTACAGCTGTAAATACAAAAGGCAGAAAACTGCAGCTTTTATGTGCGTTTTCACTTAATCGGAAACATACAGAGTGGAATTACGAACTTGCCTTATTAACTTATCACTAAACAATTCATAAACTGGAGAATAGCTCTTTTCTAAAGGAGAAATATTTCAAATCTTATAACTGTCATTTTAAGATAAAGTTAGCGTTTAAAACACCGCGCAATATTCTGTGAAGGCGTGTTGTTGATATATTTGATATTTACTAGCCACAAGTATTCAGTAACAGTATCATTCAATGGATTCGCGGACGTCTTTAACTCAGTGGCAACCAAAGCGGAAATCAAACCAAAAGTCGTTGGTGTAAGCGTGTTTCATGAACGTTTTAGAACCCTTAAGATTATTATTATTATTTGCTGAAATAATATGACGTGTTGAACGTAGCTTAATGTTAAATATAAAAAAATAAAGGAAAATAGGCCATTTCCGAGTTGCCTTTAGCCTCTCTATCAAAGCGAGGCTAGGTGCGAAACCTTTCATATGAAAATGAGTTTTCATACATATGCAAATAAAACCTATTTGCATGTGAATGAACACTCATTTTCATATGAAAGGTTTCGCACCTAGCCTCGCTTTGATAGAGAGGCTAAAGGCAACTCGGAAATAGCCTATTGGAAATAATCTTATTTACTGAATTTGTGAGTTTCAAGTTAATCAATACGTTTACGCCTTTGAGCTACACTAATACCACGTTTTCGAGACGGTTCTTACTGTAAATACTCTTCAGAGTGGATCTGCAAACAGCGAATACCGGTATGTGTTTTAATGTCTTTGGCGAAAACGAATCTTTTTTCAGTTTCTTTCTTGATCTCTGAATAAGCTTAACATCTGAATCTACTTTCGCTGGGTATCTTTTGGAACTTCTGGAACATGCAAATTTAATGGCGGTCATACAAATTCGAAAGTGCGGCTGAACAAAACCAAACAAAAAAAAAAAAAAACGTTTTCCCGTGATCGGATTGAAAGATAATTTGGACGGGTTACTACATAGTTTACATTATTTCCTTTCGAAAAATGACAACAAATAAACTGAAATTTACGGCTAACAAAGAGAAAGGGGGTTTGGTTACACTCAATAGCATGACAACAAGCCTTATTCAGTTCTTTTTTTAGATCTCATGTAAGTTTAAAAAGTTGAATCATGTCCAGCGCTATGGCATTGAGACAAGTCATTCACATCGCAGTGCTGTTTTTGCTGAGTCAAATGTTCAACAGTGCACTTTCTCAACAATGCACCAACGGTGGATCCGAGGCATCAATCTTAGGCTGGAAGTTACAGCGACACATTTACAAGACGCTGATGGCAGACCTCGGACTCGAATGCGTACCTATTTGTCGTCAGGACGACAGATGCCAAAGTTTCAATTGGGTCATCTCCCTCAGCATGTGTGAGTTCAGTGACAGAACTAAGGAAGCTAGACCTGAGGATTTCGTTCCGGACCCAGATAGATATTATTTCACGCGAGACATAAAGAGAGGTAAGCTTATGAACGAGCAAGGTGATATGGAAAACGCAATTTGAAAGAATTCGATTATTTGCTTAATCTGACGGTGACATATTTGTTACACACACGACTTTAGACAAGTTTTTATATCACGATAAATTACTCGACAAGTGATGAAGATGAATAAAATCATACCACGAGAGGAATAACCGATGGCTTTTTAAAACGGTTTAACCAGAAATATAGAGGCTGTCTCCGTAAGAACCAAAAGATGATTTTGGTTCGAAAAATAAATTTATGTGATATAGCCTTCACCTTAGCAGTCATAAAATGTAATACATTTGATCCAAAATAATTTATATATTCTTTTTAAGATTCATTTAAGTCATGGGTCGGTACTAGTTGTATGCCGCTAAGGTCCGAATAAATCATAAACATTGCCGTCGTTGTCAAAAAATAACAATTCACTCGAGAAGCCCAATCATCATTTTTTTCAATCTACAGATACATCATTGTAGTTAGCTCAGCTATATCTTAGATCTAGATTAATTTCATATTTTAACGGTAAACAACAGGATATTTTACACAAATATTTGGCCTCCTGTGGCACTTGATTAAAACTCTTTCTATACAGTCATAAACGAAAACTATAAATGACCCTTAATGCTATAAGAATATTTCTGTGCACTCCAGCGTTTCCAATATTTACAACCGTTTGAATTTAACGAAAACTCGAAAACATGCCGATAAACAATTACACTTGCCTTCAGCAGAATGCGAGGACTAGTTCACTTTCTATAATCTCTTTCTTTGCTTCAAGTTGAGAGTTTTTTAAGCTTAAGTCATAAGTTTCAATCGTAGTTTTACCTGGTTGTATAAACGGACACATTCGTAGCGAGCGTGACAAGCTTTGGTTGGACTGAACGGTCAGCATAGAACACACAAGGTATGTCACGAATCCGTGACGCCTACTACAAAGCAACATGGCTGTTTATACAACAAGGTATAACTTGATTGAAACTTAGCGCTGGATGAAAATCGTCTATCAAACTTCGTGACTTTCCCTAAATTTATCTGGCAACAATTTGATATGACATTTTTTTGTTCACGTATCTTGACATTTCAATGGCTACGATGTTTTGACAGCCATCTACTTATAAAATTTGAATTGTTTTAACTTTAAATGCTTATCGTTATAACGTTCACATTTGTCTAGGCGTTTAGCATTTCTTTGTTGGTTTTGACTAATTCTGAGTCAATTTTACGGTTTTGTGAGGTTTTGGAGAAATCCAAGAGGACGGATCCAAGATGGCGGCTGCGTGGAACTTATTATTACCACAATCTTAGTAACTCAAAAAAGCCTAGGCAAAATAGAGTTAACGTCATTGAAAAGTGGCTCGCTTGACCTACCCAACTTTAATTGGCCAATCCGACTATCACCCTAACATGTTGCTCAACTATAATGATCTAATAATTGTTAAATGATACTTTTTTGCAGTCCCTCTCGGTTCCATTCCAGAGCTGCCAGCTGAAACCTGTAAAGAGATAAAGGCGAGTGAAGGACAAGCAGTAAGCAAGAAATACTGGCTGAGCACCATTAAACCTGGTATCGCTGTGCACGCTCATTGCGATATGAACACCGAAGGTATTTTCAGCAAGACAGCACAGAAATGAAGACACGCGATCGAGAAGAGAAGAATATTTTTGATAACGTATCTTCAAATTTTACTCCTGTGTCCCGGTTTTGTGAATCCTCCGTCAACTTGGCGTTAGCTGTTATGAAACGTCTTAGTACTGACTATAAATAAACGCCAGAGTGTGTGTTGTAAAGAGTTTTAAGAATCACCTGGTAGACTACAGGGACATATACTGATATTAATCTTGATCTGGAATACATTCACTTTGCCGAGTTGAATAACAGTTTTTGCAGTAAACTTTTTTCGTCTGTCGATCCTAACGGTAGTCCGCTTTTCCCTTTTCCCATCTAGCCATAAAAGAAGTAAATAAGATAAAACACATGACATTTTTGCCTCATTCGGTACGAGAAACAATGATTTTTTTAGCACTCGTTTGTTGGATTAACCACTTTGAGTAAAACATTTCAAATTTTGCATTTTTTTCCTCATGTAGCTATGTTCAATTCATAATTTGTTCCTGTTACTATCACCCAGAAGTGATTTTGAACAGTGACCAACAAAACAAGACATATCTGCGATTTTCTCAAAACTGAACAAAATAACAACATGTGCTTACCTCAAAATTTCACATGTGTTTAGCCAGGATGGAATCCCCTTAAAATGAAAAAATAACAAAAAGACATTCACATGGTTAAACATGACGATGACTTGCATGTTTTTTTCTTCAGCATAACATTACAATGTTGTTGTTGTTTACTCAGACGTTGACGAGTGTACTGCCTCTCCGCCCGTCTGTGACGTAAATGCCAACTGCACGAATACCCGTGGCTCTTATCGCTGTACTTGCAAGTCAGGATTCTCTGGCGATGGCAAAACTTGCGAAGGTTTGTTTGGGGAGAAAAAAGGGGGCGGGGATAAACACGCACTAACCAACACTCGCGGAGATGTCACGTTTGATGCGACATCTACAAATGGTATCGCTTTGACATTTACGGGTCTTATTTGCAATTGAAGATCTAAAATAGCGCTGGTGACATAACAAGCCCTGAGTGTGACTTCCCATAGTGGCATGGGTAGTAAGATTTAAAAGACATTTGGCTTTTCGAGTAATCAATCTATATCCAACCCATATCTCGTTTGGATCATCTCTATACATTCCTCATAATGTATGTTTCATTCGTATATTGCTCGGAATCTGACGATGGATACATCACTTTTACCGATAAATATCGGCGAGTGTAGTGTTTCTCCCGAGTGTAGTGTTTCTCCCTCCCTCTGTAACGCCAACCAAGTCCCAAATCGGCTTAAAATAAGTAGATAATATACAACACCAGACGTTTTTTCCTTGTTCGGTATAAGAAACATTATAAAATGCTCAAGGAAATGCGCGCTATGATTGGTTAAGCCGAGTTCAATATAACTCGATAAAGCACGCGCGTGACGTAAGGTTCATTATAACCGTTTTTATTTTATAAAAGAAATAAAGAAAATGTTCCTCGTGCATTGTTTAGTTATTTAGGCACTTGAGAATTTTTAAGAACACTCGAGAAGTGCTTCTCTGCACTTCTCTCGTGTTCTTAAAAATTCCCGCGTGTTTATATAACTCAATAATGCGCGTTTTTTATTTCTTTAATAATTGTCTAGCACTCGTTTGATATGTTGGATTTACCACTTTGAGTAAAGCGTTTCAAATTAGCATTTTATTGCTAAGGTGGCTATGTCAAAGTCATAATTCGTTCCTGTTACTATCACCCAGAAGTGATTTTGAACAGTGACCAAAAACATAAAACATGTCTGCGATTTTATCAAAACTTGACAAAATAACAATATGTGCTTACCTCCAAATTTCACATGTGTTTAGCCCGGATAGAATCGCCATAAATTAAAAAAATAAAAAAATAAAAGACATTCGTTTGGTTAAACATGAAGATGACTTGCATGTTTTTATTCTTCAGCAAAACATTGATATGTTGTTGTTGTTTACTCAGACATTGACGAGTGCAACGCTTTTCCGCCCATCTGTGACGTCAATGCCAGCTGCACGAATACTCGTGGCTCTTATCGCTGTGCTTGCAAGTCTGGATTCTCTGGTGATGGCAAAACTTGCGAAGGTTTGTTTGGGGAGGGAAAAGGGGGCGGGAATGGACCTGCACTAACCAACACTCAGGACACTCTGGGAGATGTTTCGTTTGATCAGAAACCCCTCGGTCTCTCGAAATTGGAAGTATGTTGCTCTAGCGAATTGATTGGTTAATATTTTTATCTTGATTTTCCAAATATGGCTGTAACACAGGGGAGGGGCAGAGCACTCAGCGGCGCCTGGCACTTTTTGTGTGTTTGAATCATCCAACAAAATATGACATCACATCCGGTCCGAAAGAGCCTTTTTCTCCCGCCAGCGGGAAAATCAAATTTGACGGCGGCGTTTGCGTTCTTTCGGTAAGTAAAATGGCGATATTTTCCAATCGGCTGCAAATTTTATCGTTTTATTTGGCCCACAATAAAGAAAATTTAGTCTTCTTTCTCGTCATATCATTAGTTTTAAGAACATGGCAAATGTTTATTAAAAAATATGTGTTTTGGAGGCATCTTTTTTTCACAAAATGTCTGCATTTCTCTGTCGCTGAATTTCATAGGAGCCTTCGTTTTCGTCAAAACCATGAGTTCAAGGTGAGTAATTCTCAATTCAAATAGCCTACTATGTTAAGTATGTGTTACATTATAGGAAAATCGCAACGAAGTGTTCTTGATATGGGTGAACCCATTTAACCCTCTCGTTTTTTTCTGAAAAGTGTTTACGGTAACCAAACAGTCTGGAATAGTTTATGATATTCTTGCACCATTATACGCACAGATGATGCGCTTTATGGAGCCGTACATTCATGTTATATCATTTACAATTCGAATGGAGTTATTTGTGTTCTGTGGTCGTTCTGTTGTGATCGGGTACACATCCTAAACCAGTTTTATTTTCCCGACAATCTCCTATCTTTAGTGCGCTGGAGTCGAAGAGAAGGCTATTACTTTAATGTATGTATTTTTAGTATATAAATAAAATGCCACGCATATATCTTACATATCCCTCACACCTCGTTTATTGTTTTTAGATTTCACCTGAACAGAGGAGTAAGGTTAGGCAGGCCCTGAGAGATCTACAAAAGTATGAAAATAATGAGAAGCAAAATCCGGTGGTTGCAAGGGGCCGTCTTGAGTTATATGGTAAAGAAATGTTAGAGTTGAGATCAAAGGCACTCAAACTCAAGAAGGTGGTCATAGAGGCAAAACGAATAGCTGCACAATTACAGTTGATGGCAAGCAGCATGGACAAAAAAAAATCGATGAACTAATTGTAAAAATAGATTGAAAAATAGACACTTCCTTATGTTCAAAAATTCCTTTCTTATTTATTCTGTAAAACAGTTACTTGTTGATATATTGCACTTGCATTTCATCTTTTGGTTGTTTTACGGATTAATGTTTCATATCCAAGTTAGTCCTTTGATTTTCTATCTTTATTGTATCTGCTTGTGCTATTGTTCCCCTTGTTTTATTTCTTTTCCACTAATGTTCCTTGTTGCCTAATAAAAAATTAAAAAAGAAGTTATAACATATTCTACTCATACCTAAACTTAAGTCCCATATACCTTAACTCAATAGCTCTATGACCCTTTAATCGCAGCCAAAATTCACTACTGTACCCAAAACATTTTCCCACTCCCCTGGGAGCCTTGCCTGCATATGTTCTTTTCGACCAAATATCAAAAGCGTTATTAGTTAGCAAAATGCACGCAGTATTACTATTGGTCTTTTGTGTAATTGTATCTTTGAATCCTCCCAAAATCTACCTACCCTAATAAGGTCTAACCAAAATTTTACTATTTCTCCTACATCTGCCCACTTTTTATCGCAAAACAAGTACTCCTTAGAGCACATACCTAACTCAGACACCCTCAATTTACTCACAAAAATTCCCAAAGTTATATACACAATTAACCTTTCCCTTACAAAACCCAAACCCACCCATCCCCCCCCCCCCCCCCTTCACCCCATCCTCTATCCTGTTCCCCACCCCCACCTAAAAAACAAGGTCCTTGGTGATAATTCATTATGGTCTCTAATATCTATATCTACCATTACTATAGTAAAAATAATTAATCTAAAGAAGTAATCAAATAATTAAAATTTCTTAAAGCATAATATATCTAAACTAATATATCTAATATCTAGTGTGTTGTATTATTGTTATTATTATTATTATTATTATTATTATTATTATTATTATTATTATATATACATATATATTTTTTTAATGTGGTTAATGGCAAAATAAATAAAATGGAAAAAAAAAATAAATAAAAACTCAAACCCCATAATATTGTTACCAAAATCCCCAAATCTACATCTAAACGCAGCCCTCAGACTCTCCTCTTATAGATCCCACCCAGTGTTAGTCATTTGATTTATATTTAATTATTCATAATTATTATGATAGCTTACGGCTTAAATCATTAAATTAAAGGATAAAAATTAAAATTGCAAAATGGTTAAGGTATGATTACATAACGACTTTATACTACATTCACAAAAATCTGTTTTTCCAATCCTTTTTAGTCTAATCAAAATAAAAACTGATATCTACTGCGTATAAATAATTAAAAATATAGATGTTAATATTAAAAAATGAGCATAACTTGATTACATGGTTGCTTTGAGTTGGTTTCGCATCCCTCTGTTTTTAACACTGTTTGACAATCTAATCGCAATAAAAACTGATATCTCTACTGCATGTAATTATTAAATCAATCAGACAAAAAAAAATTATAAACCAAAATAAATGGATTGTTTTCCTCATTGCTCTTAAAATCATAACCTGTTGATTGTTTATACTGGTTTTTTTATTTGAACCCAGCATAGGTGTCTTTTCTTTTTATACTGTAACAATGAGATACTGGAAAAACCATATGTGTGTGTAATTAAGCGAATACAGAATAGTTAAAACTAAACTGTCTCAAGGCCATGAATAGCATCCTCCTAACTTTGTAGTCCAACTTGTCTAACTGGGAAACTACGACTCCAGTCTACAATGGACATTGTCAATCGCATAAAAGAAAAGAATCCAGCTGCCTTATTATCATAGATCTCTTCCTCTATCTGCAACTTTGTTGGTGTATATCTCATCAAGAAACCCCTCATCAACTTCTAAGATAATACATTATGAAAAATATTTTACAATGAGTTCTTATGTAAAAATCCTCTTAGCATTAACATAGTAAATTATTCTTATTGGCAGCTCATACCTATTAATTCATACCATGTAATCAGTCAATTAATATGAATTTCTAATGTATATAGTCATTTTCTACAATCATTTTTTCCTCAGCATCCAAAAATTTAAGCCAATATTGTATAGCTTACAGTCATTTATTGTGCTGCTGTCATTTCCATGTTATGTATTTATTGAGTTCTATGCAATGGGTCAGTCAACAATTGGGACCCGAAGGCAAAACCCCCTCTCCCCCTTTTTTCAATATTATATTATTATTATTACGGTTCTTAACGCTTAAAATCTATAAATAAAATCCCTATTATTATTTGCTACTGACTATATTGGTTACCGAACTGCTGTCTCATCTTTGTCGTCTTGTCGTGACTATATTTACTGAACTGTTGTCTCGTCACTATTGTCTTATCCTAATTATTTCCTAGGGGCTGTATTGGGCAACCCTCCCTTTGTCCTACCTCCCTCTTCTACTACCTAGCATCTAGGCAATAAAAATAGAGCTACCATTGACTGTCTTTACTGAACTGTCGTCTCATTTATTTACTGAAACATCTCTTATATACAGCCATGTTTGGCCTGCATGTTCGTTCTTTAAAATGATTAATTTTATTTAAATCCCAAAAAAGTAGATATTAAAACCTTGTTTTAATATCAATTGCAGCAATTACAGTTATACAAATGTATTGGTGCATTTTGTATACCCCTAAGATACACAAAAAGCAAATTGAGAAAAACTGATATATGTATTAGCCTGATCGTGACCTGCATACTGTTACACAAGATGGTGTCAGCAGCACAAATTCAAACCTCACAAAGAACAATCTAACCAGTATGTTGAAAGCAACATTGTCTTGGCTTCATTATTGACATTTGTCACCTGTCTGCAACAGTAAACAATACAATTTGATTTCCATCTCCCAAGATACATGTACAATGGAACTGCTGGCAAAGTTTCCAGTTTTATTTCTGTAAAGAAAAAGACTGTGGAGGGCATTAACATGTTGGTAATTAACCAACTATAGTCTAAAACATTTCATTGTTTTATCAGTTATTAAGCCTCTCGATGGGTACATGAAGACTTTGATTTTGTCGAATGTGTTTTGACAAATTGATAATTTTATTGTTGAAGTTGATATTTTAACAAAATCGTTGTTTTCACATTAGGGGATTTATTCAAAGACCATGACAATTTACATGTATAAATCATCACTTTACTACCTGAGATTGTTACTTATTTCAAAAAATCCTACAGCAAGGCACATATAAGAGACAACTACCATTATAGTGTCCAAATTTGAGGGGACTGAATACAGAGACTAGTTGCAAAACTGAGTTCCATATATACACACAAGGACACTTGTTGCATGATTTTTGTCCCTTTGGTCCCAGCAGGGAATTGTCCCTCCAATTCAAACTAGTCATAATTAATGGGACAAGTCACCATAGAAAGATTTTTGATAACAAGGGGTACATGTAGGTGTCATGGACAAGTCCCCTTGTGTGTATTCACAGTACATGTATGTCAGACGTCTTGCAATTGGTACATTGTATAATTATCAAACTTACCAAGCACTCTTGTAAAAAGGAAAATTATATTTAATTAAATGAATTCACTATATTGTTTGTGGTTGGCTAGTAGATGTAGTTGTCAGTTGAAAGTAAACTTGAGAGAAAAGTAATTCTCTGCTCACTCATTCTTGGTAAATTTATGCTCCTTTTATAATTCAAAAGATTTACTCAAGTCCCTTCTATTAAACTAATAAACTAGTAGTTCCATATTGGAAGTGAAGTGCTGCCTCATTGCGAGATGCTGGTTAACCTGGATAAGAATCTTGAAAACGTCGGGTTGGCATAAATCAAATTTACGCCATCGCCGTGGAATTTGGCAAAAATCCTTTAGTTCTGTGCATTCCGGAAGGTCTCAGATTTTTCCCACATGTAAATAGTCTATTTGTCTTGATTTCGTGCTGGTTATTTTCCCGATTCTCGAATCATCCGCGTCAGATTTTATAGACGAAAACATAACGTTTGTTTAATAAAATGTGAACACTGGACAGCGAAGGAAGAAATATGAGCGTCATTGGAATCCCAATTTATTTCACTTCTTTCGGTTGTTTGCCTTTCATGAATTTTTATAGTCGTGAAGTTGGAGGAACAAAACAGCCTCGGGTGCAAAAATTCACCGCCGATGAGGATGTAAACAATGATCGTTTCTTGCGAGTTTCGCTTGCGCTAGTGAATCAGGTGAATGTTTCTCGAGCGAAAATAACCTCAAAGTGATCACCTTTTTCATTTAATTTTCTTTTCTTTGTTTCGGACACGGAGGAATATTAAAAATTGGATATATTTTGCAAGATGCGTTGCGTTATTTGGAAGGTTTCAAATTACTTTTCACATTATGCAAATTGAAGCATTTTTACCTCAACTGAAAAAATATAGAAAGGGCTAAATTTGTTTCTCTCGCCCTAAATTATCACTTCTGTCGTTAACTTTGATTAAATTTATAAGTTTCATTCAAAATTTATTATAATGATGGCTGGAATACTTCCAGCAAAACTCTCAATTTGAAAAGTTGTTTTGACCGCGGTTCCGGACCAGACAAAATATAAAACTGAAAGATTCTGACACAGTGGACAACTATTTTAATAATTTGCGTGCGATCTCGCACGTTTCCGTCTTCTTGTTTTTGAAGGTTAACGCGCTTCTTTGTTAGCGTGCTCACACTATTCCAATACTACCTATTATCAAATCGTGAACTAACGTGCATGCAGATTCCTTAGCAGATTCCCAAGACATGTAGGCTTATTTTCCAATATGCCTAACAATAATACAACGACGCCCAAGCTAAGTACATGTATACGCTCCCACAGCGTCTTGTTCAACAGAGATCCAGCAACTACGTTGGCCCTGAGAAGAACCTTTGTCCATGTTTAACTGATTTCCAGCGTACTTTTAGACATTACCAAGTCGAATGGACATGCAAAACAGCTTGAAAACCAGTCCAATATGGCGTCGAAACAGAAACAGCTTAGTCGTGCATCGCCTATGCATGCTCGAGTCGGCTTGTCATTACTTTGTTTTGATTGGATGCCGAGGCTCTCCCGAGACTGCCGACGGTTTCGTAGATCTTCTACCGCTCTTGATTGGTTCTCAAACAATATTTCATTGTTACTATCGGAAAACCGAGACAGACAGAAGGACAGAAGGACAGAATTCTAGCAGAGGGGCATTTTGTCTGCGCATGCTCCATAAAGAGTATTTTAATGAACGTAACCGCTGGTATGCGCCTGCTCCGCGTGCACACCAAAAAAAAAAAAATGGCGGTGTACGCAACAAAATGTTTGATCGTCTTTCTTCTTTTTGTTTGGTTACGTGTTAGAGACTGCTGTTAAAAAATCGAAAAATGGTTGTGTAGTTTGTGAGAGAAAGTCCCTACAGAGCCCTTGGCAAAATGCTAGCCGCGTACAGTGATGATTTCGAGGGTTGTTTTGGAACAAATTCGACAAGTGAAATAAAGGACGGAGATATTTTTGTGAACGCTGCAGACGAGCTGTTCAAGAGTATCGTCGCTCTGAAAAGTCCTTCCATCACATAAGTACTGTCTTTAAGTCATTATTGAATATTTCAAGTGCCTTTTTTTCCGAGGACAATAAATTCTTTAACTCAATCGACAGCGGGTAGGAGTACCGAAAAAACGAGGGTAACTGATTTTCCAAAAAGGAAGAGTCAGATAGTGATAATAAGGTGTAGCTTTACCTAAGGAAACATTCTTAGAAACGGAGGAAAAATTAAAGATATTATCAGCGAGTAAGAAACCTTGTTTGCATAATTTGCTTTAAATAGTTTACTGGAAGCTGTAATTATCTTCATTTGGCAGTTAGAAAACATTTTAGTGGCACAATTTTAAGGACATCTCAAATTGAAGAGTATAATAACCTCAAGCAATGTTGTCCTGATTTAACCACCTCTTAACTGCTGCGACCTGCAATGTTTTTAAGGGGGTAGCTAATAGCCTGATTGAATTTACCAAGACAAAAGAAGAATATCCCTGGCCATGCTCACCCCACTAATTCCTTAATTAAGTAGTAATAATAATAATATGTGAGTTGCATGGTGACCAATGGGATGGGAGAACAATCTGCAATAACAATATTAATGCTGGGATTTGTAGTTTATTCCTCTTACAACTGATTGGTTTCACCTCAATATATTTAAAAAATAATGCTAGTGTTCATGCTTTTTTGATCAGCTATTTAAAACACAGGAGCATCTCCCATGAGAGATAACAGTTACTGATCTTAAGACTGCTTGGTTATGAGACAATCACTTTTAACTTGAAAAACTGAAAATTTTACAGAGGGAAATATTTTCAGCTAAATCTAACATTGACACCCTGCACTTTTATTGAAAAATCTCCATTATCTCAGATGCTGATATGAGATTAATAATAACGTGATTATTTTTAAAGCCTGGTTCATGCACCAAAGTTTTCATGAGCTTAACTTAATTCATATTTAGGTTGACCCAAATCATTAAAATACTATCTAATAAAAAAATCGATCCTTGCCTCAAATTACATTTAATAATTTATGCAGTCGATTCAGGTCATGTGAAATTTGGTTTCTGACTCAAACCTGGTCCACAGTCAAATATTCAATCAAACAGTTGATTCAGATGCCATTTGCTTTGACTTATGAGAAGTCTGGCATCTTAACCGGGCCTAATAGTACTTTATTTTTAAACTTTGGTTGACTATGGGTGTTAGACACCCTTTTAATTTTCAAGTGATCAGCATTTAAATTCTCCACGCTGGGACACAGTATATATTACATATTATAAAATGCTCAAGGAATTGCGTGCGCTATGATTGGGTAAACCGAGTTCATTATAACTCGTTATAAAATGCTCAAGGAAATGCGTGCGCTATGATTGGTTAAACCGAGTTCATTATAACCTCGATAACAACAACAACAACAACAAAAATCTTTATTAGTTAGTTATTATAGAATTTATAATACTGGCCTGCAGGTAGCAAAAGCTAATCTTGGCAGGCCAGTGAAATTAATTACATGATTAAAAATCGCTACACACACCAATTTGTTGAAATAAAAAGAAAGGATCAAACAATAGAAGAAAAAAAAGGGGGGGGTGGGGGGGGGAAAAAGAAGAAACAAGTGATTGAAATAAAAAAAAGAGAATTGTGAAAATATTAATTAATTACTTTTTGATTTAACTTAAGAGATAATTATCTCGTCAATATTAATATAGGAATCTGCTTCTTTAAGTATAGTCAAAAGTATATTCTTAATTTTGTTTTTAAATTAACTCTTTGGTAATTCTCTCAGAAATAAAGCATGCGCGTGACATAAGGTTTATTATAACCGTTTTTATTTTATAAAAGAAATAAAAAAACTTGTTCCTTGTGCATTGTTGAGTTATATAAGCACTTGGGAATTTTAAGAACACTTGGCTCATGCTTCTCTGCACTTCTCTTGTGTTCTTAAAAATTCCTACATGCTTATATAACTCAATAATGCACTCGGCGCATTTTTTTATTTCTTTAGTATACAATGTCAAACAGACAGGTTATTAGAGCAAAGAAAAATAATCATGCATCACTTTGTACATGTATGTAATTATTACATCTGCATCTTGCATGCATAATATCAGTAACACATATGCGTCTGTGATGCCGACTGGTTCACAGCAGAATTTTGTTACCCCTGAACTTGAAAGACACAGAATCAACACACATCAACATTGTGATGTGGCAATGTTAGAACAATGTGGGAAACAGGCACTTTGCATCAATTGGATTTTGTCGAGCTACAGTGTACAGACTGAAGTCAAAGAAGGACTTTGATACTGCATATGATATAGTAATGAGCACAGGTTTGGCTTTCTTTTGAGGCCAATTCTATTGTAGGGAGATCATATATCCTGGGTTGACCAATACTCTTCAGCAGGAACATTCTCATATTTCAAATGATCACTCTTCGTATTCATATCCATTGTCCTCTAAGGCTGGTGACAGTCACATCAATGACAGCCTGCCTGAGAATATCACTGGACAGCCATCCATTTTGTCCAACTATCGGGCCACTTCACATGTTTTTAATTCATTTCATCCAATTTTTAAATCAATATATGAAACAATTTTCCCCAGAAGTAGATTGGCAGATACTCTTAAGCCCTGGTGGGTAAGCCTAATCTTGGAGGTTGTCTATGGGGGCTTGACACTGATACTGTCATGAAGAAGTGTTCAAGATTCAAAGACCTTCAGTATGGAACTTGTTTAATCTGTTGGACAACTATATTCGTTTAATCTGGCCTCTCAATTTACAGCATTTCCTTTAAACTAAATAATTTCTTAGAATACTGTAGAGCAATACTTAGAATTTGGATTATGTTCAGCTGCCTGAAATGCTGCTACTTCGGCCAAAGTACACTGTGCCAAAAATTGTCACTGTATCTGATTTACAGATGTTGCTTAACATTCATTTCTTTTAAATACAACTGACAGCACAGTTCATCTTACAACAAGACAGCAAATATGATATTTCTGCAGGGTCTGTTCTAAGAGTTGTTGTTCTGATAATAACATTTTGAGGTACACCATATAAATAAAATTAATCACACTGATGGAAACAGAAGCCCATCTCTGGTAAATGCCATATCATAATCATAAATTATTGACCTTGCTCATAAAAAACACAAACACAGAAGTTCTTTAAGAAATTAATGGCACCACTAACATATTGGGAAGCAGCAAGCCTAAACTAAATAGCATAATTTATATATTTTTTAAAAATTCTACAAAGCGTAAAAGATCAATTATTTTGTGCGACTGCATCTTTCAGTGTTGGCAAACACATTGAGACTGTGTGTATGTCAAAGGATGATCTTTAGTTTTCAGTTCATAATAAACTTTATCTTATATGGAGTTGTTGCAAGAGTAAATCACAAATCTGAATATTGTAACATTTTGAAGAATTATAAACAAGACATTACCAATGCAACAAAAAGGACCAAAAAGTGTTCCAGTTTTCATTAAGGTAAAAATGTCAAACAGACAGTCAGCATCACAAGCAGCGCATTCTCCTAAAAAAATATTCATTCAGAGAATGAGTACCGTGTCAGAGTTCGTGAAAAGTACCACAACACAACTGAGCTTCGAAGGCCAACTTTAACTAAAATTACCAGCACTTTGAACTCGTAAAGTAAAAAGCACGCATTTTTTTAAGTAAACAAATTAAACAAAGCGAAAAAGAAATAAATAAATAAGTCGTCGACAGATTTTGGGACTGGGGGGACAGGTGAAATGAAAAGATATATCCATTTTTTTCTCAAGCTTGCACTTCGAAAAAGAAAATTATTGACACCACACTTATCAAAAAAGGATAAAAAAATTCATTGCCTACTAAATATTTGCAGTGATGTAATTGCAGCAGCCGCACAGGAATATAGTTGCTTACCTTTCACAGCAGACTTCAGCAACAAGATGGTCAACCAACTCTTTGATCGACGACCGAGAAAATCTACGAAATCTTGTCGTATGCAAATGCACCAGAGGTGCTGTGAAGGAAAACGTACATGTTGAACGCCACGCATTTTTTAAGGTCTCATTTTCTGCACTGTAAAACAGATAAAGTAATAATAAAGTTATCTCCGATAATTACAATTTGGGGGGACGGTAAAAAAATTAAGCAAATTGACACTGAAACTGAAGGAAAATCGAGTGGAAATCAAAATTTAGCACTATAAAAGAACCGTGTAACTTACTCACGCATTGATATAAAGACTTAAATTTTTAAATAACGAAACTTCAATTCCTTGACACTAACCTGAATTGATTGCTTGTTCGTCCACATTTTTTGAACACGAGTAGATCTAGTGTCAAACTCCCGTGCATTGCCCATTTATACAATTCATGTTCGCACTTTGATCGATGATAACTCGCCAACCAAGCATTCAACAAACACCACGAGTGTCCACAGGGTTAGTATTGTATGTAAACTCATCACATTCTTTCAATTTTCTCAATAGATACTTTTCTAAAGCATCGATCACTCGATCACTCGCCTGAAAACCTGCCCAACGGCCCCCTCGAAACAAAATGGCGGCAATCATGTGTTCGATTCACATTTTCCTGAGCATGCGCAGTCAAAATGCCTATGTGCTCAGAATTCTAGAGATTCTCGATTCTACAAGCCTACACGATTAGTAGACTGCCTGCCGGCAGCAAAAAGGCTTGAGCGTGCTTTGTTCTGTGATAAAGCATGCAAGAAAGTGATGCGAGCACGAAGGAAGTGTAGGGTGAAACACGAGCTGTTAGGCGAGTGCTCAGGACTGGGATGCTCATCGGAAAATTTGAATTAAACCCTTAAAAGAGACCATACTGGGCGTGGCTGGAGCTTTATTTAACCCCTAAAAGATATCACTTTAAAACAGACAGACAAGTATGGGCTACAATGATGTTTTTTTTTTTTTTTGCGTGCAACCCTAAAAGATACCTTGACCGCTAAAATTAGTGGCGTTTTATCCTGAACACCCTAAGTTAGACCCAAATCTGTTATTTACGCCCCTAGGCGAGACGACGGGCATCCCTATCCTTTTCACATGTGAGTCCCCCCGGAAATAATTTTAACACAGACACAATTCAAACTGCAAGGGTTATAACATTGATGTAAGGATGTTTTGTAAATGTATCTCTGATGACCCCAAGCATACAAATGTACCTGTTCCAGAGATGCCAACCTAAAAAAAATCAAAATCCGGGAGATCGCCGATTTTTCAAGAGGCTGCTTCGATAGACAACTAAACATTGAATTGGAGACTGAAAGAAAATTATTACATCCCAGCTACTACGGTAAGGATACATTTACGTGCCACAATGGTTCTCTTTTTCCAATATGAAGCATCGCTATTTGAACACATTACAACAAGCTTACATTTCAAAAACGTTAAATATATTATGATAGTTATCAGCCACAGAATAAGAATACCGTAAACTGCCGCTTATAAGCCCTGGGCTTACACTTCATAAGGGTTTTTGGATGTGCTTAAAAACGGAGGGGCTTATATCCGGGGGGTGGGGGGGCTTATAAGATGAATAAAAAAAAACATTTCGAAATGAGCTACAGCAGTGTTGATCGACATACGGTTTTCTTTTGCTTTTTTATTAATGAAGCTTTAAAACATCATAATAAATTGAATTCACTCATTCATTCAGTAGAGGGGGGCTTATATCCGGGGGGCTAATAATCGGATGTATTTTTATATTTACAGGTAGATGAGACTATAACTGGGAGGGCTTATAAGTGGGGGGCTTATCAGCAGCAGTTTACGGTATATTTACACTTGTCAGAAATCAATTCCATGGAAGAAGAAATCCTCTTGTAGATGACAAAACAAAATACATCTGGAGAGTAAGAAATACCTAGCTGATACAAAATAGAGACTAATAAGAAAACTTATATTTGGTTATTTCTCTGAGATTTAAAAAAACAGATTGATGATTTCTTGAACTTTTTAAAGCAAATGCATTACTGGATTACTGCAGAGTCACAATAATAGTGTAATGTAATTAGCACTGGGAATGTCACATAATGAAACACTTCAATAATCTTTTCCAATATTTTTCAAAGCAGTTTAACTATGATTTATTCATGATCACGGTTATAAACGCATCTGATGACCACAAAATCTAAATTTACACCTGCTAGAAACAAAAATATTCCACAAAAGAGGTAGGAAAACAAAACAACCAACCTTCAGTAAACACTTCAGCTATCATCTTCCACTGAAAACACGTGGACAGAGAGCAACAACATCTTCCAGTCATAGCCACTTCCAAAACTTTACAGCGAGGGTTAACACCTTCCCGTGGTATACACTGCAAACTATGGCCACCAATATTTCATCCATTGTGTTTTAGACAGAGTGGGCTATTTTAGTTGATGTTACCGCTGCATCAGGAACTACTAGAGCCAAAACTTTGAACGCCACTTGTTTTGAGAGTGTGAAATATCCGCCATTACACGACACTTCGCTTTCTGTTTTGCCCTCCAAAACAATGCTAAACGATTCTCTTTTGCCAAAATCTTTGCTTAAAAAGCCGAACCAATGTTTCTGCAACTTGCTTATATCCTCAGTATAAAATACCACGACACTGTCGGTTCAGAAAAACGAATAAATCACCACTGCTTGGAACTTCATTTCGATACCTCGCCAAAACGAGCTGTTCGGCGTTTTTTTACCGGAAGTGACGTCATATTTTGTTGGATGATTCAGATACGCAAATTTGACGAGTGCGCTGCCCCTCCCCTGCTGTAACAGCTTCTTAGCAAATTGAATAATCGGAAGCTTGTTTTGAAGCGTATAAGATACAGTTGCACATTTAAACCCACTTATGGGTTTCTGGTTTGATATGACATCTACATATGGTATGGCTTTGACATTTACGACTCATATTTGCAATTGAAGATCTAAAACAGCACTGATGTCATAACAAGCCCTGAGTCGAGTATGACAACCCATAGTGACATGGGTGGTAAGATTTAAAAGTCATTTGGCTTTTCAAGTAATCAATCAATATCCATCCCATATCTCGCTTGGATCATCTCTATAAGTTTTCCATCATGTTAATTTGTTTCATTCGTATATGTTGTACGGGATCTGGCGATAGTTACATCTCTTTTACCGTTAAATATCGACGAGTGTAGTGTTTCTCCCTCCGTCTGTGACGCCAACCGGGTAGTCCGCTTTTCCCATCTCGCCTTTTTGGGCTTTGGGCTTTGGGCTTTTGCGGTGTTGCAATATTTCGAAAATAGTGATGTATTCTACAAAAAAAAAAAAAAAAAAAAAAAAAAAAAACTAACTTATAGATGGTTTCCACGTTACGTCACGGCGGCCATGTTGGTGCACACCTACAAAAGAATTTTAATGAACTTCTTTTGTTATGTGCACCAACATGGCCGCCATGGCCTTTGTCATTTCAGTCCCACAGGACTGAAGATCACGTGAGTGAAAACCATCTATAGACAGCGGAATCATAGGGATCGGACATGCATGGTATCAGAGCTACCTTACAGATAAGAAACAGTTTGTTCAGTGTAATGGGTTCAACTCCAGTGAAAGAACAATTACCCATGAAGTACCTCAATGATTTGTCCTCGGCCCCACCCTTTTCTTTATCCACATCAACGGCTTCGTATAAACTACCCTAAGCAGCTCCATGTTCCTCTATGCCGACGACACGGAAATACACCACTCTAGTTTTACTCTTAAAGATGCAATTTCAAATACAAATCGTGGCCTACACTGAAACATTTCTACATGACTTCAGAAAACCAACCTATTACCAAGTGCAAAGAAAACTAAAGCAATGCTCATAGCAACAAAGAGGCCCACGTCAAGTGTTGAAATCTGTCTAAACAACGACAAACTAATCATAACGGAAACTTTCAGATACTAAGGAGTGACGGTTAATAGCCGCTTAACTTGGGAGCATCACATAACGGAACTGATAAAAAGAGTCTCAACTAAACTAGCACTCATAAACAGACTAGCTGGATTTTTAGAACTCAAGATACCCCTAACAATCTAAAAACAAACCATTCTCCCAGTATATGGTTGCATTATGTGGCATAAATTTAACAAGTCCCTGACAGATAAGCTCGGAAGAGTGCAGAACCAAGCCATAAGGATTATTCTCAGGGCTAACAGAACTAAAAACTACAATAAGGAAAAAAAAAACGAAGAAAAAATACACAACTGGAGAATTAGGTTTCATGATATTTCTGACAGTCAAGCTATCCTTCTTCAGGCTGGGGATTTAATGGGGATACGGTGCTTACCTCCGAATTTCACATTTAGTTTAGCCCGGATGGAACCGCCATAAAATGACCAATTTAAAAATAGATTAATTTGGTTAAACATGCGATGAATTTCATGTTTTTTCTTCGGCATAACATTACAATGTTGTTGTTGTTTGCTCAGACATTGACGAGTGTACTGCTTCTCCGCCCGTCTGTGACGTCAATGCCAACTGCACGAATACTCGTGGCTCTTATCGCTGTACTTGCAAGTCTGGATTCTCTGGTGATGGCAAAACTTGCGAAGGTAAGTCTGGGGAAGGAAAAGGGGGCGGGGATGGACACATACTAGCCAACACTCAGGGAGATGTTGCGTTTGATATGATATCTACAAATGGTATGGCTTTGACATTTACGGCTTTTATTTGCAATTCAAGGTCTAAAAAAGCGCTAATGACATAACAGGCCCTGAGTGTGACAACTCATAGTGACATCGGTGGTAAGATTTAAATTAAATTTGGCTTTCAAGTAATCAATCTTTATCCAACCCATATATATTTTGGATCATCTCAGTCTTTACATTCCCCATCATGCTTGTTTCATTCGTACGTTGCTCAGCATCTGGCGATAGTTTACATCTCTTTTACCGATGAATATCGAAAGGGTAGTGTTTCTCCCTCCGTCTGTGACATCATGGCAATGCCTACTGCGAAAACAATGAAGGTTCTTACGTTAGCACAGGTAAACATGTGCTTGGCAAAGGTAAAAAATTGTGAATATGTAACACATTAATGCAAGGTATATAATTTAATGCTAAAGAGCAAAACAAACCTGTAGCCTCGTTAACTATATGTTACATCTATCGACGTTCCATTAAAAAGTGGTCGTACAAAACAAAATATTCTATGTGTTAATGTTTTACGTTCAATCTGACTTCTTCACCTCACCAATTTCCTTATAACACTTGTAATGAAAGGATGTTAGTCTGAGCTATTTTGCTGTCACGCTGATGCTTTGTTCGAGTGACTCATTCATTCATACTCTTACAGTATGGGTAACGGCAACAAGCTCCTGTGCAAATCTACTGGTTCTTGACGTAAACAAGACGAGTGGAATAATACAGTCAAGTACTTCTCCCAGTTACAGTAATAACATGGATTGCCACTGGGATTTATCTTCAAATGCAATGCTGGAACTCGTCTTCTCAAAATTTGAAACTGAAGCTTCCGCCGATCACGTAACTGTGTATGATGGTGACTCGACTTCCTCTCCTCTGATTGGTACATTTAGTGGAGGCTCTCTCCCTGGGCCCATTACTAGTTCCTACAACAAACTACACGTTCGGTTTAAATCTAATGGCATAGGACAAGCTTTTGGATTCAGAGCTCGCTTCCGAGGTATTTCTTCTCAAATTACTATCATCGCTGTTTATCTTATTATCAAACCCTTAGACGTACAACTAGGAAAAGGGGATGCTCACCATCCCCTAACCCCCTTAAGGTATTTCGCCGATTTTTTTTTTTCAAGAATATTAAATTTTTTTATATTGTCAGCACATGTTGGTTTTAGTAACTGTTCGTTTATCACTTAGACAGTTGTCATGGTGACGACGTAAGTAGCATGAGGTCAAGCCATTTTTGAACAAACCTTTTTATTATGACTAAAACAAACAAATACAAAAACAACTTAATTGTTGATATTGATTTTCTTGATAAACAGCTATAACTTCTGGCTCCTTGCGTATTGCCGACAGTACTCGGTCAACCGGTAGAGTTGAAATCTTCTATAACAACCGGTGGGGAACAATTTGCGATGATGGTTGGAATGTGAACGCTGCAAACGTAGTCTGCAGGCAGCTTGGTTTTCCGAAAGCCTTGCAAGCCTTTGGCGGCGCCCGTCACGGACAGGGTTCCGGTACTATTTGGATGGATGACGTAGCCTGTTCAGGAAGTGAGTCACATATCTACGATTGCAGCCACCGTGGATGGGGAAACAACAATTGTTTTCACAACGAAGACGCCAGTGTAGAATGCTTGCCGATCCGTTTAGCTGATGGAGGAGTAAGCTATGGTCGCGTTGAGGTTTTCTACAAAGGGATCTGGGGCACGGTGTGTGACGATGGATGGGATATCGACGATGCTCAAGTGGTGTGTCGTCAGCTTGGTTTTCACAACGCGTCTTCCGCTCATCAAAGCGCAAAATACGGTCAGGGATCTGATCCTATCTGGATGGATGATGTCGCTTGCCAAGGAGGAGAGACTTCACTGTTTAACTGCACACATGCTGGCTGGGGAATAGAGAACTGTTCCCATGGCGAGGATGCAAGTGTGGTTTGTAACACTTAGCTAACTTTAAACGAGATTAAACAATACCAAAAGAACATTTAACAAAGCTGAGAAACTCCGCGATTAAACATTTGACTATTACGTGTAATAAAAATTGTTTGCACCAAGTAAGACTATCCACAATACCGATTGGCATTGACTGATACCAAAAATGCTGACTGTTTCATACTTCTTTTGTGATGACGAGTCCAAACCTTCGAGAAGTAATCATAAATACTATGAATTTTCTCAAAGTGAGTTATAAAGTTCGAACATCTTTTCAGAGTTCTTTAAGGCCTAGGAAATATAATTATTATAGAATTTGCGCTCTCGAAAATTTCAAATAGCAATATGCTCCTGAAACATGTTTTCTTAAACAGTTCAGAGGGATATCCAAAGTTTGGATGAAGAAACACATATGGTGCTTTGCTGGTTGTCATGGCAGAGGTCAATCAATTGCTTACTGGATTTAACTCTCGGACGTACACGCAAACTTATACCCCCACCGTGGTACAAGGGAGGGGTGGCTGCAACCCCTCCCTTTTACCTCTAATAGATAGCCCGTGATGTGCTCTTCAATGTAAGGTAAATATTACTTTATGGCATTGCCCGGGTCCGTGACATCATCCAAAATAGCCGCAAAGATGGCTACCATCTTGGGTTTTACTAAAATTCAAATTTACCGGAAAAATGCAGAAATTGCATGTATTTTTTTGCTAGAGTTGGAAAATATGATGCAATCATTGGCTATAAGAAAAGTGTATTTCGACTAATTTATCTCAAATAGTCTCAAATTGCTCATGCAAAGTAGTCATGTGTCTTTGTGGTCGTTTCTCCCCCTATATTTCGTAAGCAATACTTGAAAAACGCTCTATTCGATTCGAAAATAATTCGTTGTCTTGGTAACCAGTCGTTCTTTTGGAATCTGAGGCGCGGGCGCCAAACGCCTGGTGATAAGTCGTAAAACCCACTGGGTAGAAAACAGATTTGAACTGTCGTGCGAAGTATGTTGGTAAGAAATCACTATGGCCATCTTCATATATGAAAGCAAAGGGTCGCTTCCCTTGTACGTCCAAGGGTTAAGATTTACATCATTTATTGAATGTGTTGGATCGCAAGGATAAGGCGAGAGCTTATCACTAAATAGAAAAGATGGCGGTTGCGAAATGGCGGCTAAAAATTGAAATGTCGTCAGGTTATGCTACATGACGTAATCATGTTGTAGAAAGCATGCAAGGTTATCTACGTGAGGCAAAACAAACTGCGGGGATTGTTTGCAACAACCCCTGGTTGGCGATATAAATTTTCACGAACTGAAACTTGCATATAAAATGAAAAAGGATCTTCGAAACTTGTTTCACAACTGTGGCTAAAAAGTGGATAAACGAAAATTGGTCCTAAGGTCTTTAATTTCTCAAATATTCATCCAAGTTTCTCTTTGTTGTCCAAATTAACTGACGATGATGCATCATTAGTTATTGCATGATCATGCAATAACTGATGATGCATCAGTTATTGCATGATCATGCAATAACTGATGATGCATCAGTTATTGCATGATCATGATGCATCATTGAACATAAAGTGCGAACTTGGACTGTATGTTAAATAACTACGCTTTCGATCACGCTTCAAGGAATTCACTTGTTTGTATATAAATTGAAGCAAAATGATAATTATACTCAATACATTTTCTAAAGTAAGCACAATGTAAGTACAATGTAAGTACAATGTAAGGAAACTACCGTTAGTAGTGAGAGTTACACCATATCTAGTGACATTATATAACCGCTTTAACCTTGAGAGGGTGCAGTGGTGCTCATGTTGTTATAGTGGGTTAATGGGATGGTTTCACGGTTCGGTGCATGTGCACAGATTGAAATGTTTTATTCGCTTTCTTAGCAATTTTATAGGTTAAAAAAAAACACTCACATTTACTTCAATAATCACATACTATAATCAGTCCAAACAAAGTGAAGGATGACCAAAGTTCTCAGAAAATTTCAACGGATTACACCAACAAAGTCAACACTGAAAAAAACCTTTGACCCGAAGGATTTATTCTACGCCCTGGCACCCTGGATCCAGAGGTCCGTTCTCTGAATATCATGAGTGAAATTAACCGCATAAACGGTTAGAAGAAGCTCGCGAGACGGACCTCTGGTCACTCGAATATACAACCTCATTTCCATGCGAGGATCTAGTTCAGAATCTGAACTAGGTCGCTGATTGGTTACCCCTACTTGTTTCCAGACTCTACCCGGAGTTAATGATGCAACAGCAACTTCGATTGGCTGGACCAAAACAATTCGCCACGGGCGCGTGAAAAACCGGTTTCCCAAAGTGAAGCCACACAAACAACAATGGCGAACGTAGACAGAGATTGCGGCATTTTGCGATCTTTAAGAAACTCTGTGAATAACTCTTTAGTATCCAAACTTTCAAAATATCAGAGAACTAAAGCCAGTTCAGAAAGAAGCGCTGTTGAAATTTATTCAGCGCAAGGATGTCTTGAAAAGAGGTGTTGACAGGCCAGACACGACTTATTAATTCGTGTTATCGTGGAGTGTGACCTTTAGAGTTTTGTTTGAACGAGGAAAATTTTTATCTCTGTTTAATTTTTATCTCTAGCACGGTGGCGTGCTTTGGAGCTGCAGGTATTCTCGCTGAACGATTTCGCTGGCCACTGGTAGGTGACAGGAAGAGAAATAGGTGTACTGGATTAATTGCGTGCGGATATCAAGGATTCTTTGTTTGTTAAATCTCTCGCCATTGACAACGGTTGTATCCAGAAAGTTTACTTCTTTGTCTGAGATTAATGTTTGTTTGCAAGGACAATAAAATCTTCTATCTCCTTTTTCTCAACACTCTACAGTTAAAAAATGTCATCGATGTATCTTTTCCACTGGAGTGGATTTGATTTAATATTTCTGTCTCGACCGCGGAATATTGTCACCAGATTTAACGTAAACAAACAGACACGCGTTGGTCTCCAAGGGTTAAAACCGGTTTGGTGAGATATCCGATCCACAAATCGCATGGAAATGAGGTTGTGTACTGGAGTGCCCAGAGGTTTTTATTTTTTCTCAGCGCGTTGCGCCTCGTAGTCGCGGCTTCGCCGCTCAAACTCGCCGTTTTCACTAAAAAATAAAAACCTCTGGCACCCAGGGTAACGCCCTGGTGGCTTTCATGGCGCGCACGGGTATGAATCATCCGTTCAATCAACTGACTGACCACGACATTTTCAAGGGCAAATTTCCCGCCAGAGTTATCTACTCACTTCTGATTGGTCTAAACAATGAAATTAAATGGATTACATCATAGCTTGCACATGCGTCGAAACGTGAAACCCTCCCTTTAAATCTTAGACCTGAAGATGAGCATTCCAAGTTGCTGATGTTACATGTAATTATCTACACGAAACAACTACCAGCACTGCTGACATTAGCCGTTTTTCTTTAATTTTATGACATTAGTTACTGAAGCTTTAATACTTAGTTCTTTGTTTAAAATAAAAAAAAAGTAAGAAAAACCAACAGCAGCTTTATAAACTGAATTTTTTTTTTTCGTTTTGTAAATTGTTTATTAAATTTGAATAAAATTAAAATGGGTTATTTTGGGATGTTAAATTCCGGACGATGATGGCGACTCTTACTGTCTGTTTTAAAAAGTTCGTAATCCTGTTCGGACTGAACAATATTTCGATACTTATAAACTGGCGCTGAGCCTGAGAATAAAAATCAGGCCAAGTAAAAACGAAGTACTAAGTTTTTACTTAAGTAAAAATGATTTGATCTTCGAGCTGAAAATTTTGAACAATGTTTAAACTTATTTCTGGTGTATTTATATGCTGTAGTAGTTGAGAATTTTGGTCACAACTCAACGCCGAAGAGGAGCTCCTAAGACTCGCTGGGTGTTATTGCTGTCCATTTCAGCAAGTGCTGCGAATAAACTCAAATCGCTCACAGCAGTGACCCAAAAGGTTTGTTCTTGCTAGCTCGGTCCGCTTATTTTTTGGTCATAGAAGATTTTCACTAAAAAAGTACCGTACTTATTCGAATAAGTGTCCAACTTCGAATAAGCGCCCACGTTGAATAAGAGTCCACCCCGAAAGCCCCCCAAAATAATAAGCGCCCACTGCCACCCCCAAAACATTTTTCTACTAGCCAAACATGAAGTTAGAGGAGCATCAAATCTGCTCCGAAATTGACTTTAATTCCTTGACTGTTTATTTCTTCTTCGTGTTCGCTTTTGCACTTTTTTTTGTTCAGTTGAAGCGAAAGAAACATGATATCTTTTGTTTTGTTACATTCTAAAAAAATGTCCTCACTTGCTGAAATGTTTAAAAAGATACTAGGCTCTTACCCTCGAATAAGCGCCCACCTTCAAGGTCCCAAAAATAAATAAGCGCCCAGGAGCTTATTCCAATAAATATAGCACTTTTTTTTCTCAGAACTTTTATTTGTATATGTATTCAAAGGGGACAGATTTCAAATAAATGTGGCTTCTAAACATATCTGAATTTTGTAACTGTTCATCAGCAGGATGCCTAAAATGTGTGCAATTCCACAACTGATTTCGGCTCCTTCAAATCCAATACCAATTGCAGAATATTTTAGGAGGAGCCACCGACAGTGTGAGCACAGTTACTGACAAGACATATTAGTAAGGAAAA
>JAJGOT010000103.1:1070000-1255000 GCA_022457155.1 Cladopsammia gracilis | reverse complement strand
CAAGGACACATTTGTAAAGCGAGAAAAAGCAAAAAAGGCGATAAAACTATAATTTTGAAATTATTGTCCGCCATCTTGAATCCGCCATCTTGGATTTCCTTTTTTTTCGTTTAAATTACAATTTAAAAAATATCTAAAAGAGAAAAGGATCAGAATGTATAAAACACGTATCAAACTAATGTCTATTATCCAAACAATGAACTTAGAAGCGTTATTTAATAAATAGTAAAAAATTTTCTCTATAAGTAAAAGAGAGCAAAAATTTGCCTACCCCTCCCCCCAAATATTAGATGTTAAAAAAAATTGATGTCTTTCAAGAACTAGTCCCAAGAAAAAACTATTCTAACAAGAAAATGCACTATAAGTCAAAGAACAAGATCTTAAAATAAAAAATTCACCATATTTTAATATTTTGAAAACATATGTGTCAAAAACCGGTTGCCATGGCAACATGGTTAATCACACTGACATGTTATGGATACCAAAATGTTCCTAGATAAATTCTAGGAACGGTCAGAAAATTTCAGTTTCATAGCTATTTCGGTGTAAGAGTTATCACAATTTTACTGGAGGGGGGGGGGGGGGGGTTCGAAAAGCCCCCCCCCTCCCCAGTCTGAATAAGGTTAACGGAAAAAAAAAAACAACAAGTATTCAATAATAGTATCAATGGAATCGTGACGTTTAAAACTCAGTGGCAAGCAAAGCGGAAATTGAACCAGAAGTCGTTGGTTTGTTTCTTTAAACGTATTAGAGCCCTTTAAATTATTACTATGATTTATTTAACTTAGCTAAATGTTAAATATGAAAAGGCAAAAAAAAAATTATAATAATAGGAAGTAAACATATTCTTTTTCCCCTAATTTGTGCTCTCAAAAGATCTTTTTTAAAACGTTCTTCAGAATGGATACATCTGCAAACGCCGGGTATACATTTTAACCCTATTTACCCCTGCGGGGGCGGGATTATTTTCAACATGCATAACGTTTTCAACATTGAAGCTAACTGTCACCAAACTTCGAGACGTTTCTCAAAGTAGACAATATTCGTATCCTCAGTATTGAACTGGAACTAGCTTACGGTCGAGGCTAATGCGGGGGAATATCATTAAAAATATTTGGATGTGAAAAGATTCCTCCGCATGAGCCTCGACTGCACGCTAGTTCCAGTTCAATACCGTGAATACGAATATTGTCTATTTATCTCGCAACAATTTAGCTTTAAAATTTCATTGTTAGACAGGCTTGTTTTCAAAATTTGGATTGTTTTTCCTTTAAATGGAAACATTTAACCCTCCCTATACAACATTCCTGACAACGAATTTGAATCATGCGACGAGGAAGAGGAGGAAGACGAAGAAAAGAAAGAAAATGAAAAAAAAAAAAGAAAAGACGGCGAGGAGAACAGCTGAATGAAAAGATGACGAGAATGAGGAGTGCAGTCGCTCTCTCCGAATCAAATGTACACGGTAGCTTCATATATACGTTTCATACATGTATACTCTTTTAACCCTCGGACTTACACCCCTTTTATTTTATTTTTTCGATTTTTTCAAAAGTATTTCTTGTTAACACAAACCGTTTTCAGTATTACAAATTATCAAATGATTTTCTGGGCTACTTTCACAATTGTGACATCATCGTTTTAAATGAAACTTGAAGAACAAATGATTTTTTATTATGTTGACAGGCGACTTAAATGCCAGAACAGGTTGCGCACTAGATTTCGTTGACGTAGACCAATGTATTCATGTCCCCGGTGATAATCTTCCTCCCCTACGCACCTTACGACGGAGGAAAAACTTTGACTCCCAAATCAATAAATATGGCCAGTCTTTACTTGAAATTTGAGAAGCATGCGATTTACGAATCCTGAACGGAAGAACAACAGGTTACTCATTTGGAAAAATAACTTTCCATTCCCCAAAAGGAATTAGTACTGTAGATTATTTCATTGTTAGCCATGAAATAATGAACTTGTTTGAAAATTTTATAGTTGATTAAAAAAAGTGCCAAAGTTTTTTATAGACCATTCTCAAATTATTTGTTGGGCAACGATCTCACCGTTAGCTTCTTCCCAAGCAAATCCTCACCCTCAAGTAGGTACGTTTACTCTTCCAAAACAATTCGTTTGGAACCAAAGTTCTAATGAAACGTTCCTTAATGCCCTAAAACAAGATGAGTTTCTCTCACGTCTAACTTCGTTTGAAAAAACTGCGTTTACCACTGATAGTGAATGTATTGATTTGGCAACAGAGCAATTTACAGATATCATGAATGATATTTGAATACGCTCTCTTAGATTAGCTCACACAGAAAGGAATCCAAAGAAACATAAAACATGGTTTGATACGTATTGTGTATCTTTAAGAAAACAATTAAGTTTACTCTCTAATAAAAAACATAGAAATCCTTTTGATCCAAGCCTTAGGCAATATTACCATACAGTACTTAAAACCTTTAAGAAGGTGATTAATTATAAAAAAGAGAAACTCTTCAACTCTCTAGTTGAAGAACTTACGCAGAACAAAGACAACCAAAAATTTTGGACTTATCTCAAATTCCTGAAGGAAGAACAAAATCTCTTGTCAAATAATCAGGATATCCCAGTGGACAATCGTTTTAAATATTTTAAACAACTACATTCACACCCAGACCTTTCTACCCTTCCATCACGTCCAATCTCATTAAAGGAAGATATTTCTAATTTAGAACAAACAAAAGACATACACAACGTTTTAGATAGCCCTATCTCACTTTCTGAAATAAAAAAAAATGATGAAATCACTGAAATAAAAAAGGCGCCCGGACCAAAATCCGTAATGAAATGTTAAAAACTGGAATACAATTTTTGAACGCTGCCCTTTGCAAGTTAATTATTTAATCTAATACTCCAAAGTGTTTTTTTCCCTAGTTCTTGGTGAGTGGGAATAATAACTCCAATTTATAAATCTGGGCCCGGTTGTTAACCAAGGATTTCATTTCTCTACTTAAAAAATGTTCTCAAAAGCTAGTTTTTATCTATGGTTAACCCTCGGACGTACAAAGGGGGCGGGGGGGGTGCCCCCCTTAAGGTTTTTCTCCGATATTTTCAAGATCATTTAAGATTAGCACATGCCGTTTTACGTAGCTGTTCACTTATCCTTGAGACAAATTTTGGTAAAGTTTGGCGACAACCGGTTGCTATGGTAACGAGATATGACGTCATAAGTAACATGTGGTCAAGCCATTTTTGAAGAAAAATGCACGTTTTTCACCTTTTTTCAGCGTATAACATATAAAATGCTACCAAAAGCATCAAAATGTTTAATTGTATGTTATTTTACAACTCTAGCAAACAATATTTGCAATTTCCGCATTTTCCCGATAAATTTGAATTTTTAGTGAAATCCAAGATGGCGGCCGTCTTGGCAGCCATTTTGGATGACGTCACTGACCCCCAGCAGCGTTACAACCCAAAATATTTACTTTGTCTTGTAGAGCACACCGCGGGCTATCGATTAGATGTAAAATATTTCCGAAATATTGCAACATCGCAAAAACCCGGGGGGGGGGGGGCTTGTACGACGGTTGGGGTATACGTTTGCGTGTACGTCCGAGGGTCAAAGAAAAGGTTAAAGTCTAAACTGACGGGCAAAAAATCTTGGGAACAACTTTCACTGATTAGTTATTTAACTGGGTTCAAAATTGACGTTAATCCTACAGGGTTAGCTTTAACTAGTGCTTGTGAAGTGCAGTGTGAGTCTATTGATTTTATCTCTCCCATTCTACCCCTCTGTCGTGGATTCAAACTAGCTAATTTGAATGTCACCAGTTTGGTGAAACATATCAACGAGTTGAGAATCTTGCTTGCAGACACACCTGTTGATGTCCTATCAATTAACGAGACTAGGCTCGACGACTCGGTTAAGGATAGTGATGTTTACATTCCTGGCTATAAAATTATTCGCCGGGATGGAGAAACAAATGGCCGCTTTGGCGGGGGTGTTTGTTTCTATGTTCGCTCGCACATTAGTTATTGTTTGCGACCTGACTTGAGTATTCACCAACTTGAAGATCTCTGTATAGAAATCCGTAAACCGAGATCAAAGCCTTTTCTCGTGGTAACCTGGTAAAGGCCGCCTGATTCTTCCGTTGAGATCTTTACATATTTCGAATCGCTCATTGGTAGAATTGACGCGGAGAATATTGAATTCTATCTTATGGGCGATCTGAACTGTAACTTAGCTGCTCCTCAATTGGGCCATAACGCAAATCTACTCTCCGGCATCGCTGATGTTTACAGCCTGCGGCAACTCATTACCGATCCCACTCGTTGTACTGAATCATCTTCAACTTTAATTGATCTCATTTTTACTAATCGTCCTGATAGGATCGTATGTTCTGGAGTGTCTCATATAGGCATAAGCGACCACAGCCTTATTTATGCTTATCGAAAGCTTTCTATAGATTCACTCTCGAGGGGCCATACTACAGTTACCTATAGAAAATTTAAGAACTTTAATTCATCTAATTTTCGTAACGATATTGCACATCAAAATTGGCAGATCATAGGTAATTATGATAACCCAAACGATATGTGGGAAGCCTGGAAAACACTGTTCCTTTTTTGTGTTGACAAGCATGCCCCCTTACGTAATAAACGTGTTCGCCCGTGCAAATCACCTTGGATTACTTCGCAACTTAACCCTACTCGGCTTGGGGGGGGGGGGGGGGGGTGGGGCACAAAGTGCCCGCGCTAACTTTGAACGTTCATAACTTCTTTAATATGTATTCAAACGCCATCAAACTTTGTGACTTTTCCTAAAATTTATCTGGCAACAATTTTATGTAACAATTTTTTGATCACGTGACTTGATGTTTCCATGGCAACAAGATTTTGACAGCCATGTTTTTGAAATTTGCATATTTGTACCTTTGAATGAAGAAAAACAATTATGTTTATTGGTATAACTTTTATATTTTTACGTCATTTAGCGTTTATTTATTGGTTTTGATTAATTTTGAGTCAATTTGGATGGTTTTTAAGAGGTTTTAAAAATTTCAGAAATCCAAGATGGCGGATCCAAGATGGCGGCCGTATAACTAATGACCTAATAACTACGTCATATGACGTCATTGTTCCATTGTGCGGACCGCAAAGGAAACAGTTTCGGACGTACTATATACCCTCTAGGTTTCATTGTCGTAGCCTTAATGTTCTTGAAGTTACGAAGGGGGGGGGGGGGGGGGGGGGGGCAGGAACTCAAAAAAAGCCCAGGCCGAGTAGGGTTAAAAAGCGTTTGCATGCAAGATATATTCTTAAGTTAAAAGCCAGTCGTTCTGGTGATGCGAACGACTGGCGAAAAACACTTCGCAATACGGTAAACAATGAAATTAAACGTGCCAAAGAATGCTACTATAAGCATGCCCTCAGTCAGTACCAAGGTGATCCACGTAACACCTCGCGAATTGTCAATGAGCTCATGTCTAGGAAATCACACAATTCTGTCATAAATGAAATTAAGTTCCCCTGTGGAAATTCTATTTATGATTCTCATGAGCTGTCTAACGCCTTTAATGATCATTTTTCTTCTATTGGGCCCAAGTTAGCAAATAATATTCCTTCCAATGAAGATAATTCTTCACATTTGGATTATTTAGCTGACACTGGTCACTGCACATTCGAACTAAAAACGACAAGCGTCTCTAAGGTCCTTCCGCTTTTATCGAGATTATGTAAATCAAAATCTACTGGTTTGGACAAAATATCTGCGACACTCTTGCGCGAATGTGCTGATTTAATAGCTGAATCGCTCTGTACTATCCTTAACCAATGTATTGTTTCTGGAATTTTCCCCGATGAATGGAAACTTTCGAAAGTCGTCCCCTTGTTCAAACAGGGTAATCGTTCAGATCTAAATAATTACCGTCCAATTTCAGTAATTCCAGTTGTAGCTAAGGTCTTCGAGAGAATCATTTATGATCAACTCTATAATCACCTTACTGAACACAAACTCATTTCTAGCCACCAATCGGGATTTCGATCTCTTCATTCTACTGTCACTGCATTACTTGAAGCTACTGATAGTTGGGCTTACAACATTGACCAGGGTAATGTAAACGCAGTCGTTTTCTTGGATTTAAAGAAAGCCTTTGACACCGTCGATCACGATATTCTTTTGTCTAAACTTATGAAATACGGTGTCTATGGCATTTCACACGACTGGTTTAGATCGTACTTGGTCTCCCGCAAACAACGATGTTTTATAAATGGTTCTCTCTCTGGGGACCATTTTCTTACTTGCGGTATACCTCAAGGTACAATTCTGGGACCACTCCTTTTTATAATATATATTACCTAACTGTCTATTAAATTCTGAACCTCGAATGTATGCTGATGACACACACATAACCTTTGCTAGTAACACTATCCAAAATATTAACACTGTTTTAAATGAGGATTTTGCTAGAGTTGAAAAATGGCTAATTGCTAACAAGCTTACCCTTAACGCATCTAAAACTGAGTTTATGCTGATCGGATCGAGGCAAAGGCTAAGCACGTTTCACAACTCTCCGTCACTTATGATTAACGGTGCACCTTTAACTGAAGTTACTTCTACGAAATCTCTAGGTGTTCATATTGATCAGACTCTAACTTGGAATGTCCATATTGAGAATTTATGTAAGAAAATCGCGTCTGGCATTGGAGCGTTGAAGAGAGTGAGGTCTTTTGTTCCCCACGAGACTCCCCGATCAATCTTTATGTCTTTAATGCAGCCCCACTTCGATTACTGTAATTCTGTCTGGGAATGTTGTAGCAAAACCCTAGCCAAATCGCGCTGCGCGTATACTTACTTACTCGAACTTTGATGCAAACGCTGATAACCTTATCGAAAAACTTGGATGGATAAAACTAGATTCTCAACGAAAAATCCATAGGGCTGTGATGGTTTATAAGTCGCTTAATGGTCTTACTCCCGAATACCTTAGTTCCAAATTTGTTGACCGTAGTAGCGTCTCCAATTACTCCTTAAGAGACACAGAGGGCAAACTAGCTATCCCACAGCCACGCACAAATTATATGAAAAATAGCTTCAGTTACTCTGGAGCAGTTCTTTTGAATAGCTTACCAATCGAGTTGCGGCAGGCTGAATTCCTTAGAGCATTCCGGGTTGTCTGCGAGCGTTTCTTCTCATCATGAAAATTTAGAATTTTTACACACGGCACTCATGTAAAGCAGGTTTTTAAATTTTCGCATTTAATATTATTGTTGTATATATAGTTATTGATTATTAGAGTAATTATAGCGGAGCTATCGCCGGGCCGAAGGCCCGGCTGCGCAGCTCCATACTCATAGAACCGATGCCCGCATTTTTCATGGTCATGGCTAGCGGAATGTTTCGCGGGCGCGTGTGTGTGCCGCACGCGCCCGTGTTGGGCAATTTTGAAACCAAAGGGAGGCTGTGTTTTTCGCGAGGCTACATGGCCAATGTGACGTGAGCTCGGTAAACACGTTAGTTGGAGCTGTGTTTAGCGGAGAAAACCGTTTTAAAGTATTTACCTGCATTTTAGCGGAGAAAACCGTTTAAATTAAAGTCGTTATTCTCCTGAATTTTTTCGCGGTTTGCTACTCAAGACAGGATACTAATTATGGGATACTCAGAAGCCACTATAGTGGAAATAGAAGAGCTTTCAGAGATAAAATCTTGCTTCGAGGATGGGAGCAATGCGGGAAGATGTTTGTCACTTCGGGTTTCAGAACTGAAGAAGCGGAGATTTAAACAATTTCCAAGCAGTGGATGGACTTAAAGGTAAAACAAAATACATTTTTCGATGGGAATTTATGTTGATATGAATCTGTGATTGACTTTTTTATGTTCTCGCTAGTTTTCGGGAGAATTGTTTATAACGCGCTCAATTAAATTCAGTTGTTTTGATTTCTTTCATCGGAGACATCTCGGCCTCGAATCATGAGCTCTTAATGGTTCGCGTTTTGCTTTTAAACATAAACTTATGGAGATTTGAATAACATTTTTCGAAAGAAGATTGTGTTGTCCATTTTTATGTGTTTGTTCATTCATTACATAGATTGAAAAGCGATTTTATGTAAACAAAACAAGACTTAGATTTTCTGTCTTCACTCGCGTCGCCTTATGCAAACATGTTTGTGTATTTTTGCAATTTTGATTTCCAAATCAGTTTCTCGGGCAATTTTTGACAAACGAAAACTGTATTTTATTCGGAAAGTAGTCGTACTAGTTATTCTAGACAGAGAAAAGTTGTTTTTGTGAAGTTTTCCACGGTCTAAATGTACTGTGTAGACTGTCGGGTAATAATGTTTTTTTTTTTAGAATTGCTAAAATTGAAAATAGCCCGGTCGTCAATCTTAATTCTTGTGCTTCCGACCTTTCACCTTAATTAAGTTTCACCTTAGTTAAGCTTGTTCCTTTTCTCCGGCTCATTTCGATTTTTACCGTAATTTGTACTTGCAAGAGCCTGTTAATTTAACAGTCCAAACCGAATTTTTGAACAAACTTGAAAACAGATTAAGTGAGAGCGAAATTTTATCCTGCGAAGGATTTTTATCTTTGGCTGAAATTACCCACGCAATGCGTGGACTTTCTTCAGGGAAAACCCCCGGTTCAGACGGATTACCTCAAGAATTTTACGCTAAATTCTGGGATCTTTTAGGCCCTATTCTGTTCGAAATTATAAATTTAGTTTGGAAAATAATTCTCTCAGTGATTCAATGCAAGGAAGCGTGACTAGATTACTTTACAAGAAAGATGATAAGAAAAACCTCAAAAATTGGTGGCCCGGCCATTTCGCTACTCAATGTTCATTACAAAATTTGTTCAAAAGTTCTTACAAACAGACTTTCAAAAGTGTTACCCTCGATTATTTCAAGAAGGTCAAACTTGTTCCTTCCCAGGTAGGACGATTTTTGAGAATTTCTTTCTCTTGCGTGACCCTCTAGATTGTATAAATATTACCAATGAAACTGGTATCTTGCTGAATATCTACATTATACTGTCAAGCAAATATGAAAATTATAGTTAATGGTTTTTTGACTAAAGAAATTCCACTCGAGTGAGGGGTGAGGCAGGGAGATCCCCGGTCTCCACTTTTGTACATTTTATGCGCAGACGTTTTGGCTACCAGTATAAGAAAGGATGATACTATTGAAGGTTTTCTCCTTCCAGAAGCTTGAGGAAAGCGTTTTAAAATTCGCCAATATGTGGATAACTCCACATGTTTTGTAAATGACATTTTTTCTTTAGACAAATTGTTTACCTTACTTCACAAATACGAGACAGGTACAGGGACTAAATTAAATGTGGCAAAGAGTACTTAAGCCATGAAGTCCGGACACTCCTTATGGCCTGACGTGGGTGTCAAGAATGCGAATCTTGGGTGTCTGGTTTAGCAATGGTACTGCAAATGTGGAACCAGATAACTGTTTACCACGCCTTTCCAAGCTAGATTAAAATTTGAACCTGTGGAAGGGTGTGGGGTGTTTTCACTCCCACCCTATCAGCACTACTCAATACTAGGTTTTTAGTTAATGTTAAGACTATTTTCTTTTACCTAATGGACTTCTGCTGTCGACGAGAATGACATGCGAGCACGCTTTTTCATTAAGACCATACTTTATGGTATATGGGTTTTTCGAAATAAAGCAACTTTTCACAATAGCACCGAGAACTCTCGGGCCACTGTAAGGGACATAAGGAATGACATCACAACACAGTTGCAAATTGACCGAGGGGGGGGGGGGGGGGGGGGGGGGGGTGGGGGGGTACTTTGCAAATTTTTGGGCGGGGGTGTGCTGCTGGGACTCTGACACCCTTAACCTATACTAGACCATTTTAGCTGCATTTTGCAACCATATTCTAGACTAAACACCGAAAAATCCTACCCTATCCTAGACCTTTTCTAGACTCGCTATTTTGCAGAAACTCATTCACTATCACAGTCTAAGATACCAGGGGTCAGTAAAAATGTCATACAGCACACCTTACCGATTATTAAATGCCATTTGCCAGTAAACCTCGTCTAGACTAAATTCTTCATGCAACTGATCAGTTTCGTAGAAAATGATACCCTATTCTAGACCAAAAATCTCTGATTACTATACCCTATCCCAGACTAAACTGCCTGAAAACCATACCTTTCACAGCGGCACATACCTATATAGCTCATATATGGGAGTACCCCCCCCCCCCCACCCACCGCGAACAGAAATTTTCTGCTTTGTGGCGTTATCCGAATATTTGTGAAATACAACAGTCAAAGCTTCTGACTCTAATAATTTAGCTACTGGCAACTCATCATTCATTACCAGAAATGACTAAAGTAATCATGTGCAAACCGGAACTGACCTTGTATTATTGTAACCGGAAATGACTAGCTTTAACTCAGGATGCCTTGTAACCGGAAATGACTAACCTCTCAGGATAATATTGTAAACTTTAGGGATTTGTTATTGATAAATAAAACATTTTAAAAGAAAAAAAACACTGTTGTGTTTAGCGGCGAAAACGGTTTGCAAAATCGTTTTTTCCTGTTTTTTTTTTTTCACGGTTTGCTACTCAAGAGAGGTTTCACATTTCTCAAACAGTGAGCTTTTGTGGAATTTGTGCAGTCTAAATGTTCTGTGCAGACGGTCTCGTAATAAGCTTACTGTTTTTGAGAATTGCTAAAATTAATAGCCCGGTCATCAATCTTAATTCTAATTTTTCTTGTGCTTCCGACCTTTCACCTAAGTTAAGCTTATCATCATCGTTTCTGTTTAGAGAGCTCCGCTGTTAGGCTAAGCCTATCTATATATATTAGAGTAATGTAGTTCTAGCTATTATATATTTTATAATAATTCTGTATATAATTAGGTTTTTATAGTTGTGACTGATGAGTTTACCGTGTCTAAATAAAGTTATCCTATCCTATCCTATCCTATCCTATCCTAATCGTTATCCAGCAAACTACAGGGGCATATGCATAAATAGTTACCTGGGAAAACGTTTCACCTCTGTTCTTAATACCAGACTGAAAAATCATGTACTCGATCAAGACATTTTACATCAACCTCAAATTGGATTTTTACCAAACATCGCACATCTGATCACATTTTCACTCTAAGAACTCTGATTGATAAATACGTCAATCAAGTCCCAAAAGGTAAATTATACACCTGCTTCATTGACTTCAAGAAACGATTTACAACGACTACAATATGGCCAAATGTTTACTCCGGTAACAACAACACGTGTTCTCTCTAACGCCGAAGTCCTGGGGCGAGCCTAAGTGACAACCGATATGACCTTGATTATTCGCCAAGGTCCGGACCAGGGACAGTGGAACTTCCAGCACATCCACCTGGGGACAGCTTTCTCCTCCAACCACACCAGGTTACCTAGCTACTTGATAAGGTCTGGGACTTCCCTTGCAACGTGCATCTTGCACATCCTTCTGGTCACGGAGATTGAGCTTCAAATTTTCTTTCACCCGTTCCCGTACTTGCTTAAGGATTTCATGCTGCTTCTTGACGAACGACGGGTGATCAGGAGGTCGTTCCAACGGAGGTTCGTCCCTCATTGCGTCAATAGGCAACCTCAGTTCCCTACCAAACATAAGCATACTTGGAGAGAACCCTGTTGTTTCGTGTGATGATGCTCGCAATGCCAGAAGGACCTTAAGAAGGAACTGATCCCATTCTTTCTGTTCATCAGCAATCTTAGCAATGATGCTGGTAACTATCCGGATGAGCCTTTCAGCCCACCCTCATCCCCCATCGCACCGAGGGTGGTAGGGTGTTGTTGTCTGTTTGACTGACTCAATTAAGCTGCATAACCCGCGGAATGTCCGAGACTCAAAATTACTACCCTGGTCACTAATCACTCCACGAGGACAACCGAAACGACACACAAAGTTGTCCATAACAGCTTGCGCGACTGACTCAGCTTCTTGGTTAGGTAAAGCATACGCTACAGGCCAATCAATCAATATCAAAATCTTTATTTAGACGCGGTTAAAAATATCAGTATTTACAATATAAAAAGCAATTCACTGTTTTACATATTTGCCGTGCGAGAGTCCGATAAGGAAAACCATTCACTGATACCTTTTTTAAAAAGGCTCAATGATTGAGTTGTATTCATGTCTACTACAACGGCAACAAACTTGTTTCCTCCGTTGGTCTCCGGGAGTGGTCCAAGAATGTCGATTTGAATCCTCTCCAGTGGATAGCCCGTCTTAATAGATTCCATGGGTGTCCTTGGTCGTGGAATATGCCCTTTTCTGGAGCCACATGTATGGCATGTATAGCAGTACAGTTCAATATCCTCTGTATGGCCAAACCAGTAGAAGCGTTTTCGCACATTGTCTGTAGTCTTACGTACTGACAAGTGTCCGCAATGGTCATGTAACTCCTGCAACAGATCGCCCTTTAAATGCTGTGGAACACGCAACTGAAGACTCTCACGCCCTGTCTTCTCGTCAAACCATCGCCGGTACAGCACCTCATCCTGTAACAGTAACCGGTCGTATTGACCCCAAAGAGACCGCATATGTCGGTTGGCTTTTCATCTTTTCTTTCAGGGGTCTCTTCCCTGCTTTCAGCCACTTGAGTACCGCACTCAGATGTTTGTCCTTGGTTTGCTCTACTCTGAGGTGAGCATTGGACCACTGTTGGGGTTGGTGCCTGGGTTCTGATTGGTTTCCATTCCGAACAGAAGCAGTGGCATCGTTGGTGGTAGTTGTTCCGACAATCAACGGCGCAAGAGATGAAATATCTGATTCGTTCGACACGTCGGCCACGGGATTTTCTGGGCAAGGTCGACGGGACAGCCCATCAGCATTAGCATGGAGACGTCCTAACCGATGCTCTATTTTCATGTCAAACTGTAAGAGGTATTCAAGCCATCGGGCTTCCTGCGGTCTGGGTTGCTTAAAATACTGCAGCCACAATAACGATCGGTGGTCCAGACGTGGAGTGAACTTCTTGCTGATCAAATAGGGGTAGAACGCCTCTGCTCCAAACACCAGCGCATACATCTCAATCTTGGTCGGTGGCCACTTCTTTTGTGATTTTTCCAGGGCTTTAGCAGCGTATGCAATTGGGCATTTCTCGCCATCTTGCACTTGGGACAACACAGCGGTCACACCAGTTGTACTAGCGTCGGTGTCTAGAACAAATGGAAGGTCAAATCTTGGGAATGCGAGGACTGGTGCTTCACAAAGGGCTTGTTTTAGAGTGTCAAAAGACGTCTGGCAGTCATTGGACCACTCAGAATTACGACCCTTTTCCTCAAGGCGGAAGAAAGGTATTGCGAGGGTTGCAAAATCTGGTATGAACTTTCTGTAGTAACTGATCTTTCCCAGGAAAACACGTAACTCAGACACATTGGTTGGTGGTGGCCATGACTTTACTGCAGAAACCTTTTCTGGGTCCGTGGACACCCTTTGCGACGACAGCACATGTCCAACAAATGGTACACTTTGTGGAAGGAGATGGCATTTCTCCGGCTAGTTAGTTAGTTAGCTTTGTTCTAGATAGTTAGTTTGTTCTTACTTTTTTATTTTCCTTAATGTTGTTATATTATAATTGAACTAGTGTATCCGAAAGATAGTCATTGCTGCGGTAAATTTGTTGTAATAATGTTGTTTTATCGTCTCGCTGGTATTACAGAATTTTCTCTTTCGTTTTTTGAGGGGAAGCAAAGCAAATGTAACCGGGATGAATCGACGAAAACTCCAGCTGATAAGATTAATTTTGTTTTGTAATTCACGCATCAAGTTCTTGCAATGTCTGTAGAATATGGTTGAGCAAAGTAAGCGTTCACTAGGAGGAAGGTGTGAAAATTTTGGCTAATTGTTGATAATGAGTATGTTGCGTTACTATCTAGCCGTGTCGTGTTCGCGTCTCCACGCGCTCAGCTCAGGTTTCGCGTCCCCACGCGCTCAGCTCAGTTCAGTCTCATCGACCACTGTCGGAGTGATTTCAAAATAAAAGGTAAGGTAATTCTGTACAATCTTCGAAAATCTTTGCTATCCAACGGTCCTATCACCATGCTTCACAGTCCTCGCTCAACTCGCGCGGTAGTCTTCGACACTTCAGTTCCGATTTCGACTGGGACTTGTTGGACCAAAATATTACAAATCTCGCAGCCAACAGCTCGAAGCAGCAAGCGAGGCTATTGTTCGTGGCGCGGTGCATTCTGGCCCAAAATGTGTTCTTGGCGCAGTGAATTCTGGTAAAAAGCGATCAATTCGAGATTTTTCCAAGCTTACATATTTTTTCTCATATATTTCTCTTAAATCCTGATTATGTTGCTGCTCACTCGCTGCGCTCGTTCCACAGCAATAAGTGTGAATAAAATGAACTTGAACTTGAACTTGAGCTTCACTTTCAATCCAGCCTCCTCAATGAGAGTGAGAACACGATCCAATGACTCGCAATGCTTGGCAAATGTGGGACTGAAGACAAGAACATCGTCAAAGAATGCCAAGAGTTCCTCCCACGTCATTACTGCTAATAAACTTGCAATCTGGCGGACGAAGAAGGAAGCTGCATTACAAAGCCCAAAGGGGACTCGCTTCCACTGCCAGTGCCCTTGCTTGGTAGAGAAGGCTGTCTTCTCTCTATCGTCTGGGTGAATTTCAAAGGCATGATGGGCAGAGATAAGATCCAGGGTTGAAAAAAAATTGCTCCAGCGAGGGTATCAATCATGTCTTCCAACCTTGGAATAGGGTAATGTTCCTTGGCAGTAACACTATTTAGTTTGCGGAAATCTACACAATAACGGTACGAGCCGTCCTTTTTGGAGGCTAAGACAACTGGTACACTCCAAGGGCTGAGACGGTTCTATCACATCTCTCTCCAGTAACCTTTGAGTTTCTTCGCCTATGTACTGTTCTTGTTGCGGTGAAAAGCGACGCAAGGGTAGTCTTGAAGGGGGCGCAGAGCCAGTATTTATTCGTATTTATCTGTTACACTCGAACTTTCCATTGAAAACAAAATTAAGAATATACTTTTGACTATACTTAAAGAAGCAGATTCCTATATTGATATTGACGAGATTATCTCTCAAGTTAAATCAAAAAGTAATTAATTAATATTTTCACAATTCTCTTTCTTTTATTTCAATCACTTGTTTCTTTTTTTTCCTTTTTGTTTCTTCTTCTTTTTTTCTATTGTTTGATCCTTTCTTTTTATTTCAACAAATTGGTGTGTGTAGCGATTTCTAATCATGTAATTAATTTCACTGGCCTGCCAAGATTAGCTTTTTCTATCTGCAGGCCAGTATTATAAATTCTATAATAACTAACTAATAAAGATTTTTGTTGTTGTTGTTGTCCATGATTTTCCATACACACAGCTTCCGCTCTTCTGCTATCTGGTCGTTGTCTATTTGGAATAGCTGCCTCATCTCTTCAACCTCATCCCAACTCAGCTCTGTCTCAACTAACTATGCGTTGTATTTCAGTGTTCTTTCATCGCTGTCGCCTGAGGTGGTTTCAACCCTGTAATTTCGGGTTGTGGGCATTGCCTGGCCTCTCTCTACTGCTGGAAAGAATTCCCTCACACTAGTGTACTTGTAGATGGTAACCGGTCGGGCGGAATAGTATAGAAGCGAACTGGAACTGGGAACATTTCGAAGAATTTGTCCATGGGTTCTAGGACTCCCTAAATTCTATCCAAATTTGCCCCTTTAACCTGGCAATTGAGATCAACTCCCCTATCTGGTTGTATAGTAACAGTTTCCACTAAAGAGACCCTGTGCACCTCCCAACTTGATTCAACTCGCAACTTCACCTGGGCGTTCCCAGTATGAAGAGTTCCCTTGGCAAAGTCGACAACACACCCATTGTCCCTTAAAAAGTCCACACCAATTAGGGTACTCTGCTTGATGTTGTCACAGATATAGAACAGCTGTTTAGCTCTTACACCCTCAAGAGTCACATCCAGTTCCACAGTTCCCAGGATGTCTAGTTGTGAACCCTCAGCAACCACAACCTTGGATTCGACCTTCCTCAGGGTCTCACCTACACCAATTCACAGGGGTCCCTTTGATTCCGCAATCAACTAACAAAACCTTAGGTTGGATGGAGCTAATTCGTATCACTGGCAATTGGTCTCCGGGCGGGGAGCGACTCACAGTTGATATCTGGTCAGACGCGAGCTGTGCACCATTTCATAACAATATCACGCCGATAAATCAGTTTTCTATTTTTTGTTGTTTTATATTTTTTGACCCTTAATGCTTTTGTACGTTACAATTCAACAATTATTTATCAGAGTCATTAAAGGAACCAATGATTCCATTCAGGGGAAATTCCTTTTTGAGTTTTTTTTGAAGACTAAGATAACCTCCTCTTTATAAACAGAAACTTGAAGTAAACCACCTTGACGGCCTTGACCGTTACACAAGTGCCCTATTCTCCTTCGAAGAACCAACTTGCATATCCTCTACAACAAAAGCTATTTATCTTAGCAAGTCTCGTGGATTAATAGTCGTTTTATTATATTATTCCTTGATATGAATAACTTTTCAAAAAACACAAGAAGAGACAGTTTTTATTCTTATTTAGAATGTATTTGAATGTAGGGCATTCATGTAACGTGGCAGATCGACAAATCGCCAATCCTTATATTAAAAAAAGCAGTTATTAGCTTTTCTTTGCACCCATTTTTTTGGTGAAGAGAGATTTTTACATCATTTATTGCTGTGTGAAATTTCAACGTAAAATTTAGCAATCTTCTGACGAAATTGTCTTTGACGCTATAAAATCGTTATTTCGATATATCGAGCTTCCATCCGAACCTCGCAAGTCTGGTACGAAGTATACAATACTACGACATTTTTCCGACCACAATTTTTTAAAAGAGACAAACTTGTGGATGATGAGTGAATGCCAAAAAACGGTAAAAGGGCTAGGATATATCACAATCCACGTGAAAAAGCACTTAAAAGGCCTTTATATACTACAAACTACCGCGTAGCGAAGTTATGCAAGTATAAATGGGAATTAAAACCATAAACAATCGAGCAATAGAGCTATTAATCTGAAACGTCTTGTAGGTGCAGAATGTAGCACTCTCATTAAAAAAAAATACTAAAAACAGGTGTTTTGTTTGTTATAAAAGAAGTTATTAACAAAGTAGGAAACGTTGCCAAAAGTACCCTACTTTCAATCTCGAGAGAGAGAGAGAGAGAGAGAGAGAGAGAGAGAGAGAGAGAGAGAGAGAGAGAGAGAGAGAGAGAGAGAGAGAGAGAGAGAGAGAGAGAGAGAGAGAGAGAGAGAGAGAGAGAGAGAGAGAGAGAGAGAGAGAGAGAGAGAGAGAGAGAGAGAGAGAGAGAGAGAGAGAGAGAGAGAGAGAGAGAGAGAGAGAGAGAGAGAGAGAGAGAGAGAGAGAGAGAGAGAGAGAGAGAGAGAGAGAGAGAGAGAGAGAGAGAGAGAGAGAGAGAGAGAGAGAGAGAGAGAGAGAGAGAGAGAGACAGAGAGAGAGAGAGAGAGAGAGAGAGAGAGAGAGAGAGAGAGAGAGAGAGAGAGAGAGAGAGAGAGAGAGAGAGAGAGAGAGAGAGAGAGAGAGAGAGAGAGAGAGAGAGAGAGAGAGAGAGAGAGAGAGAGAGAGAGAGAGAGAGAGAGAGAGAGAGAGAGAGAGAGAGAGAGAGAGAGAGAGAGAGAGAGAGAGAGAGAGAGAATGAATGAATGAATGAATGAATGAATGAATGAATAAACACGGTGTTTACATCAGTAACTGACTGCTTTACAGAAAAGCCGTGTACTAAAAACGTTTACTATTCCAATTATACAATGATAAGCAACTATATAACACTAACTAGAAGACAGCGAGATTGTTAATCTGTGTTTTAAAAACGGAGAGAGAATTTGCAGATCTGATGTTAAAAGGAATGGAATTCCATATTTTTGCTCCAACAAAAGAAAAACTACTAACTTTTGCAAGTTCAGTATTATATTAAGGTAGGAGTAATCGACTTCCGCTCTCACGAAGTGTATAAACACTATTATTTTTTTCGAAAAGATCAATGAGATAACCTGGAGCTCTTCTATTCATAATTTTATATATCAGGATCGCTATATGCTTTCTTCTAATAGTCTCCAGATCATCCCAACCTAATTCTTTTCGAATATTAATTGATCTTTCAGCATAACCCTTACGGGTTATAATTCTGGCCGCTCAGTTTTGTAGTTTTTGAAGTCTTGAGGTCAGAGTTTTATTCAAGTTGCCCCAAACTACATCACAGTAATCAAAAAAGGGTTTAATGAGAGACTTGCATATAGTTATGAGGGTATTTTGGGGAACGTACCTGCGAGCTTGTTTTAAAGCGGCTAGTCCAGATGAGACGCGTTTACATAGACTGTCGACATGTTCATCTCAAATTAAACGTTGATCAATCATAACCCCAAGGGATTTTGTGGACTGAACCCTGTATATTGGCTGGCCACCAATGTTCATATTGGAACTACTAGCTTCAATGTTAGCTAGGTTGAAATCAGAGGCGCAATACAAATACTCTGTTTTGAGAACATTCAAACTAAGTTGGTTAGCTAGTAACCAATTTTTAATGTTATTCAAATCGTGGGTAACTTCACTGTGAAGGCACTTTATTGATCTACAAGAGGTTGTAATGCTTGTATCATCAGCAAACATTCGTGCAGTCGAGAACTTACGGCACACAGGAAGATCATTTATATAAATAAGAAAGAGAAGTGGTCCGAGGATCGAACCCTGTGGAACACCACAGGTGATTGTTCGCGGTTGTGAAGCGCTTCCTTCAACCACGCATAATTGTTTCCTGTTACTCAGATAAGATTTGATCCAGTCCAGGGTCAGTCCACTTATACCATATAGTTCTAGTTTTTGTAAGAGAATATCATGAGATACAGTATCAAAGGCCTTAGCCAGATCAAGAAATACAACCAAGTTTATGTTCCCTTGGTCAACATTAAAATACCATTCATTCGTCGCCTCTAACAGCGCAGTTGCTGTAGAATGCAACGAACGAAAACCTGATTGATGCTTACTTAACAAGAGAGAGAGAGAGTGAGAGAGAGATTCTACTCTCGCATTCTACTTGACTTATACGTCTTATAGCTTTTTATTTATTTTAATGTAACACTGAGACACTGGCGTTCATTTTAAATTTACTTTTATTTATGTTTACAGATTGAAAGGTTTAACCATGGGCTATAGGTAAAGGTATTTCGACTAAAACGTCGCCAAAAAAAAATCTGTGCTAATTAAGATCGGGTGTCCAAGCCACCGTCACGCTTATGATTTTCTTTGTTCAAACTTGAAGAATTAGAGCAGTTTTAAATTGAGTGGAAAAGTAACTACACAATTGCTTTGGTTTTTAATTGCTACGCTTTATGATTGGCTAAAAAGTCTCGTGCCACTTTCTCGACCAATCAGAAGTAAAACCAAAACCAATGGCGACTTGCTCGCACGTGTTTTCCCGCGCTTGACGCCGGCGAAATTAATTGCTTCGAGCTCTGATTGGTTCATTGGATTGTTTACGACTGCTGTGATTGGTCAGAGTAATAACTTTGGTTTTGGTTTTACTACACTCAAATGAAAACTGCTCTACTAATAAGTTTGAGAAATACTGACTCTTGCCTTCATCTACCCTTGAGGAGAAATGGAAAGAAGACCTTGGAAATGAGGTTGGGAGACTGACTGACCATATGAGTAACACTACGTCAAAATGTTGAAGCACGGAAGAGCGTGTGTCATTAAAGGAGCTCTGTCATGGTGATTTTGAGGTTTTTGGGGGTCAAAACTGTCCCAAATTGAAACTAAGTGCTTTTGTCGTACACGAAATGCTTATGAAACACCAAGAGAAAGATATCTAGTGAATTATCGAAGTGAAAATAAACCATAATCAGACTTTTAGCAAGTTTTCCAAGACAAGCGATAAACTTGAAAAAAATGGGCAAAGATCCATTTCCATTCTGGCCATCTGCAGCTCAAAACACTTATGTTTACTCTAAGAACACCAGTTAAATAATTTTTAACAAAATTGGACCCTTATTTTTGGGTGATACTAAAAATGGTGACGTCATAGCCCCCTTAAGGTCCCTTAGCTACCATAAATTGCTGATCCAGCTAATTCACGTCACTCATTTCACGTTCATTTGCTCCTGGCGAAAATATCATCTACCTCTTCATCAGAAATCGATCCGTTGATCACCATAAGATCCCTCAGGTACCCGTGCAAGGTATTCCCATCGTCTCGTTTGAGCCCAATGTCGAATACAGTGTGACCGGTTGGGTTTAAATCTACCGCCCTAGAAGAATCTGCGGTTTTTTCACGAGTTTTTGTTCCATTCATGTATGTTTTTCCAATTCGGTTGTCGCGGTTCCATGTGAATGCCACGTGCACCCATTCGCCGATAGTGATTTTTCTTATCATATGAAAATAAAAAGAAAAAGAAAAATATTAAATCAATGAATTATATTTCGCACTCCCATTGTCCAAAATCCATTGGTTTGTAAAATCGAGCGGGCGGGTTGATATCTGTTTGATCTGAAGGTTTAGTGTCATCAGAGAACAGGGGCAGGGTGAGCTACTTGGAGCCAATATAGGGTACCAACGAGCGGAATGACTGAGGGCTAAGGCTCTACTTAACTTACTAACTGAGGTTCCGTGGTAAAGACCAACAATATATGTTTCATGATTCTGGGTGTTGAAGGGATTAGGTGGAGCGGTTGTAACTGGGATGCAGGATGTAACAAAGCGATACCGGGTTATCGTCATACAGGTTATTAGGCTTGACAATAATGTTAAATGAGATAAATGCATTGGTCTAGTGCTGAGGTACTAGCCACTACATGCCGGTATGGAAAACTAACACGTAAGGTATTTAAGCTGAAAACACTTACCCGCCATGAAATAATTCAACTATATCTTTGTTTATGGCATCGTTTCGGCGAATGCATGCGTAAAGATTGTGTCTTACTATTGCAATTTTGAACTGGTAAGGAGATGACCAGTCAGAGTAAATGTCACTAGTGGCATCAGTAAGGGATAAAACCTTGATCCAGCACAGTAGGCTAAAGCTGATGGTTTGAATTGGAATCGCTGGGGTTTCTGCGTAGGAGTTTCCATCCAGGTAAAGAACGTTTCTACCGCCAACAGTTTTGTAGGAGGCTCCGTTGTACAAGCTGATTTTAGAACATAAAAGATGACCGTGTTAATGACTGGTCGCTCTACCATTTTTAATCAAGGATCATATCAAGAAGAGCGTACATAAGTGTTTTGTTTGTTTCGTTTACGGGAAGTCTCTTAAAACTAGTATAGTTTTATGATAAATGCCCAAAACTAGTTAGAGTATCAATGATTCACCTCAATCTTCATTTTTGTCATGTTTGACTATATCTACATGAATCTATAATAATTATTGGCACATTACTGAAAAGTACAGTCCGAGTGCTGCAGGAGCTGCACGGATACTCTCGTATAAGCGGACAGCTCTACTTACGACCACCTTGACAAGACCCCGTTTTAAATTCTGTAAGCGGTCAGCTCTAATTGCGGACACTTTTTCTGCTTCCCGATCGAGCTAGGTGTCCGTTTACGGGAGCTTGGACTGTATAATTGTAATATAGAACAAACATGTCAAACAACAGCAAAAAGTAATCCTGCAGTTCTTAGTTGTCTTAAAAAGAATATTTGTTTTAGTTCAATTTAAACAACCTGTTACACGAATGGAAGTTATAAAGATAGCGCTTTACTGTCTTTCGGTTTCCATAGTAACACTGTCCCTTACACCGTACGCGAAGCGTTGAACAAGAGTATAGAGGGACAAATATGCAAATTTTCACTCCTTCCATAATCCTTAAACCGTTTTTAATAACGTTCCGCCCAGATTCTAAAAATAGAATTGGCGCGCAGCATCATGGGATTGAAATGCGTACAAACATTCAAGAACTATGCAGGTAGCTACGAAAAAAAACAGGTGCTACGAAGCACTGTTCTTGGGTACAACTCGACAATTATCCACAACATGTACAGGAATCGTAAAAACTGGTGTTTCCGAAGCAGCCATTTTGAAATATTTGTCCGCATTTCGATCCCACAATGCAATGCTGCCAAATATGACGTCATCTGTGCGGAACGCTATTCCCCAGTGTATTGCGCGTTGAAAAATTATTACTGTAGCAAACTTTTTTTTTTAATCCCCCAGTGTAATTACATTCAGTTGACTAGACAGTCTTGTTTCACATACTGCATGTTTATGTCACGCTATGATGTTTTGGTCGTTTTAAATCTGTTTTACTCTTCAATTCTTTGATTTCAAACTCGGTAAGGAAAATTAAAACCGATCTGTGGACTTAATCTTACGTTGTTTCGCATTCACGAGATTGCTCTTAGAGCCCTTTGATTCGAGTTGTACTTAGACTGAGTTGGGGTTACGTTTTTGTTAAATGTTAACGTGTAAAATTTATTGCGGGGAAGTTAAGGATTTTCTCCATTTAAACATCTCTTGCACATGCAACAATTACTTTTCTCAAATGCTATGTTTTCCACTTGTTATTGAAATAAAGAGGAATAAAGTGAAACTTAGCCAATAAAAAGTTATTTCCGCGCAACTTACCTTATTAATGGGTCAGATCCATTCAGTGTCCAATGAAAAAAGAATCCTTTACAAGACAAATTGTTATTAGCTATTAGCTATTAGTTATTCGCTTTTTTTATCAAGGGGACTTTCAAGTTATCGCCTTATCAAGTTATCGCCTTATCAAGTTATCGCCATCTTTATCATCCCGTGTTCTTTATATACCAGTTGATGGTTTCTATGAAAAGACGGATAAAAGTCTCAAGGTCAGGGAACATCTGTTGAATTTTTGGTTAAAGTTATGTTACAGTTTATTGCCTATATAGTTTCTTTGAGACTTCTCGTTTTGGTTTTCATCAAGATATTCGGAAAATTTTGATCATATTAGCTTTTAAATGAGGAATTTAGGAATAAAAAACGTAAAATGTGATTATGAAAAATTACCCCTATTTAATACACTGCGGGCCTTGAATAAACGCGGGGTCCACGGGGCGTCTTTCACATGACAACAGGAGGAGAACAGCTGGATATAAATTTACCTGTACAGTTGTATCCATTCCCGCTGTAGCCTGGATTGCAGCTACAGTTATAAGATCCTTTGGTGTTATTGCACACTGCATAACTGCTGCAATTGTGTGTGCCTGCTTTACACTCATCAATATCTGAAATACGGTAGAATCGACATAGGTGAAGTCCAGTTTAAAATCATTGGAATCTTCATGAAAACGATTGAATAAAAATTCACTGGTGCAGGTCAAGTCACAGATTTGCTGCTCATTTGTCTGGTTAGTCAAACGACAGTCTTGGTCAATCGGTTTAGGGTACACTTCACCTTTCCAGACATCAATCTAACTTATAATGTTCGTTCCCCCGTAAACGTAGAATGTATGTCGTACTATTATGAATTGCCCAGGGGATTTGGGAGTTATAAAAAGGCCACCAAAAGTCAACATGTGCTACATTTCCCGAAATAATTGGCCAGGATCTTACTAAAGGCGACATTTTCGGCTTTTTAAGGCGGATGGAAATGAAATATAAACCCTAAGGTTACTGCCATGTTGTTTTCCTTTGCTTTGTTGTGAGTTTATTTTGGTGAATTGAGGTTCGCGAGAACTGTATTTTCAAATCGCCAGCATAAACGAAAAATATACTTCCTTTGGGGAGCTTGTGTCCATTGCACGCTGCTAAATGTTTGGAGGTATAGTAAATTCCAACTTTTCCTCTTTTGAAATGTTGGGGTCTACCTGTTAAAAGTCAACCTGGTGGGCAGCGATGATATTCTTAACCTTGGGTCTACACTTACGCGGCTGTCACGCAAAGAAAAAAAAAAAACAGTAAATCACTTTCACAATGTCCAGTTCATAAAAAAAAAAAAAAATGTTAAAAAGATAAATTGGCCGTCCCCGTCAGGATTCGAACCTAGGTCCTTGGCATGGAAGAGCAAGTCTTTTATACACGGGGATCAAAAAAAAATCGAAACCGACGTTAAAGATGAAAACTATTATTTAAAGTTTAGTCTTACGAGTTGTTAAAAAGTGCGAAGGAGCGTGTTTTTACCTTTCTCGCAGTTTTCTCCAGTGTAGCCGGCTGGGCATTCACACATGTATTGTTTGTCAGTGAATCCCAAATAACACTTCCCGTTGTTAAGGCAGGGGTAGGTGGCACAAAGATTCTGATTGGAAGAAAACACAATTTCTAAAAATCAAACTCCAGTGTAATCAGTTAAAGTATGATATTGGGCTTTAGATGAAGTTCAGGCGATCGAACAAATCTAATCAGTAATATGTACGAATACGTACAAAATGTACGCACGAAATTAGGGACCGATAAACAGGCTACTCACAAAAAAATAAATATTTCGCTTTTGTAAAAACAAAAATATTAACCATCTTCACCATAACTATTATTAATGAGCATTAGCACAGCACCAGCGTCATAATCGTGATCGTGATCGTGATCATTGCCATCGTCTTCATCATTACCATCATGATTATCGTCATTACTATCATCATCATCATCATCATCATCATCATCATCATCATCATCATCATCATCATCATATACATTCCCCAAAAGTAATGATAGCAAGAATTTTGGCTTTAAACACAACATTTTAACTTGGTATTTTGTGCTAGGTCTTATTGGGCTACTCTTCACATTAAAACATTTTCAACTTAGGATTTTAAGTGATGCGACTCAAAATATAAGAGGTTTTTCAAAAATCAAGTGTTCCGCTTATTTTTGCTTTTTGTTCCTTTTGTTACTTTAGGAACAAATTAAATTTGTACAAAAAGGAACTTTTGTTCCTTCGCAAATCCTTAAAAGGAACAAAGATTTGCAAATTCGGAACAAATTGTTCCTTTTGTTGTATTTGGGAACACGAAGTTCCTATTTATTCAGGTGAAAAGGAACAACTGGTTCCTATTTGTAGTAAATAGGAACTTCGTGTTCCTATTTACTCAAGTAAAAAGGAACAAACGGTTCCTATTTGTAGTAAATAGGAACTTCGTGTTCCTATTTACTCAGGTGAAAAGGAACAAATGGTTCCTATTTGTAGCAAATAGGAACTTTGTGTTCCTATTTACTCAGGTGAAAAGGAACAAATGGTTCCTATTTGTAGCAAATAGGAACTCTTGTTCCTATTTACTCAGGTGAAAAGGAACAAATGGTTCCTATTTGTAGCAAATAGGAACTCGTGTTCCTATTTACTCAGGTGAAAAGGAACAAATGGTTCCTATTTGTAGCAAATAGGAACTCGTGTTCCTATTTACTCTCAGGTGAAAAGGAACAAATGGTTCCTATTTGTAGCAAATAGGAACTTCGTGTTCCTATTTACTCAGGTGAAAAGGAACAAATGGTTCCTATTTGTAGCAAATAGGAACTTCGTGTTCCTATTTACTCTCGGGTGAAAAGGAACAAATGGTTCCTATTTGTAGCAAATAGGAACTCTTTTTCCTTTTTACTCAGGTGAAAAGGAACAAATGGTTCCTATTTGTAGCAAATAGGAACTCGTGTTCCTATTTACTCAGGTGAAAAGGAACAAATGGTTCCTATTTGTAGCAAATAGGAACTCGTGTTCCTATTTACTCTCAGGTGAAAAGGAACAAATGGTTCCTATTTGTAGCAAATAGGAACTCGTGTTTCTATTTACTCTCAGGTGAAAAGGAACAAATGGTTCCTATTTGTAACAAACAGGAACTCGTGTTCCTATTTACTCTCGGGTGAAAAGGAACAAATGGTTCCTATTTGTAGCAAATAGGAACTCGTGTTCCTATTTACTCTCAAGTGAAAAGGAACAAATGGTTCCTATTTGTAGCAAATAGGAACTCGTGTTCCTATTTACTCTCAAGTGAAAAGGAACAAATGGTTCCTATTTGTAGCACTTAGGAACACGAAGTTCCTATTTATTGAGGTGAAAAGGAACAGCTGGTTCCGTTATCATCTGTTTAGGAACAAAAGGTCCTTTTTGGGTTGTTCCGATTTTTCTATCTGTTCCCTTTTGAGAGAAAGGAGAACAAATGTTCCTAATTTGACTGCCCACTTAACCCAATAAGAAACACTTTGTTCCTGTTAACTAGCATATTATGCTGTTGACATCGACAATGAGGACCAGTTGTTCCGATTAAGCCTTCTCTGATGCGCAATGAGGAACGTGTTGTTCCTAATCGACTACTTGCCGTTCCCATTTTGTTTAAAAGGTTCCTAATAGCGTCACAAAGGAACAAGTTTGTTCCTAATCAAACTGTTCCTATTTCAACTGAATGGGAACTATTGTTCCGTTTTTAAACCGCAATAAGCTTCGCTTTTAATCGAACAGGAACTGGCGTTCCATTTTGTTTTAACGGCGTTAAGTAATGGGAACGATGGATTCTATTTAGCGTTAGCAATCAGGAACTCGCGCTCACGATGTTAGTCTGTCACTCTGGCTTGCCTACAGCATGTTTAATCACGTTATTAGTGCATGCAGGTCCGTGCAAGTTCGGAATTGTCCTTTTGTTCCGTTTGGTTATGTGTCGGCCCTAAAACAAATTTGTTTAATTGTGTCGTGCGAACAATTTGACATGCAAGAGATAATGCGACAAGGAACAAGCTTTTTTTAGCCAAACATCGAATAATGTCTCTCGGGAGGGATAAACAAGTCGGCTAATATATGTAGTAACCGCGCGAGAGAAACTTTAAAATCTTCCAGCTACGTTTGGTGCTAGAGATGAACAAACGAGAGGACGAGATCGACTGGTCAAAGTTAGCAAACGCATCGCCCAAACCAAAGAGGCTTCACTTAGAAGAAGATGATTCTGATGGCCTTTTTCACTGTCCACTTCAAACCTGCAATCACGATGGATTTACATCGCAAAGAGGCTGTAGAAAACACGTAAAGAACAAACACCGTTGGTATTTTCATTTCGACGAAAAGCCAAACAGCACTGAGATTGAAGCGGCGTGTTTAGGCAACGCGGAAAATGAAGCCGACGCCGATCAGAAGGCTCGACGTAAAATCAGAACAATCGCGTCTTTTGACATGTCGAGCGATATTGCTCGAGATTTTTCATCCTGGCTAACCGGCAGTGGCGGCGGCTGTAAAAGCGATCGCCAAGCACAACAAATCGTCAGCAAGTGTTTGAAATTTCTCAAATTCTGTTGCGAAGACGAAGAGGAGCTCACTTTTGACATCGTCGACTTTAGTTTATGTTCTCCCAATCTCCTATTTAAATTTGTCGACACGATGCAAGACGACTGGAAGCTCGGGCACGCAGGACGTCTAGGCTACTTGGACGCCATTGCAGAACTGGGAGACTTTCGAAAAGTGAACGGCGCATCGGACTCCATTTTGAGAGGGCTGTCTTCGACAGAAATGTACTTGAAAAGGGTGCGCAAAACCGTTTCCAAAATGATGCGATTGCAGTGGACCAGCGAACTCGATATCGACGCCTTAGAAGCCAAGGGACATTGGGCAACGCTAGAGGAGCTATTGGAAGTCGTGGCGCGTTTCTTGCCGCGCTACGAGGGCGTGCTGAACGCGTGCAAGGAGAAACAGGGTACGGTATCTCCGTTGGACTTGTCGTTTGCCACCAAATTCCTCGCCGTGTATTTGTTTATCAAGGTCAAAGGATCGCGCCCAATGACATATCAGTATTTGACCGTCGAGATGGTGAACAAAGCTAAGACGAACGGCGGGTTTATCGATCAGAAAATGTTCAAAACGGCGGGCAAATACGGCTTCGATTCTCTATTCCTGACTGACACTAGCATGCAAGTGCTGGATGGATACATCAATCACATTCGCCCTCTGCTCAAGCCGACCTGCGATTACGTTTTAGTAACGAGAAACGGAGGACAGCAAAACAAGCTGGGAGAACTGATGAGCAAGTTAGTTTTCGACGCAACTGGCAAGTACGTTCACCCGACTCGCTATCGACAAATTGTTGAAACCGAGAGCTCCAAACATCTCAGCAGTAGCGCGCAAAGCGCGATCTCCGAGGACCAGAAACACAGCTCTGTCGTGGCAAGAGTTCACTATCAAAAACAACGATCGCGCGAGGTCGCTACAAAAGCGCACGAATTTCTGGAAAGATTGCACGGCGACAAGGGTTCGGAGTTAGAAATGGACGTGCGCTCGAGGCTTTCGGACAAATCAACGTCTTCCCAAGAGCAGGACGATGACGTTAAAGGCGACATGTCTTCTGTGGACGAAGTCGAAACGAGCCCCAAAACACCACCGCGGCCTAAGCCTTTACGAAGGGTTGCAAGTCTAAAAACAGAACACGCGTCCAAAGCTACTGAAATTGGCGCGAGAAGAAAACAAATGTTGTTCACCCCCGAGGAGGACCGATATCTAAAAACGGGACTTGAACGACACGGCTACGGGCAATGGCAAGCGATTCTAAGAGACCCCGAATTTCATTTTCAAACCGGAAGGACAGCAAACTCTCTGCTGAGCCGTGCTGCGAGGAGATTTGGATCACATTCGAAATCATGCCACAAATAAGTGGATCGACCATCGGCGCAGACATTTGCTTAGTCGCGAGATAAAAATGTTATGAATTGGACAGAATTCAAGCTCTTTAGCAAGCCAAATCAATGCGCGAAATGCAATGATATGGCGCAGACTGACTTGAACTCTTCTTGATAACATAATTAGTAAACATTGAAAGTTCTTTGCATGCCACAAATAAGTTGATCGACCATCGGCGCGGACATTTGCTTAGTTGCGAGTTAAAAATGTTATGAATTGGACAGAATTCAAGCTCTTTAGCAAGCCGAATCAATGCGCGCGCGAAACGCAATGATATGGCGCAGACTGACTTGAACTCTTCTTGATAATATAGCTAGTAAACTTATCCAGTTGACATTGAAAGTTCTCTGCATGCCACAAATAAGTGGATCGACCATCGGCGCAGACATTTGCTTAGTCGCGAGTTAAAAATGTTATGAATTGGACAGAATTCAAGCTCTTTAGCAAGCCAAATCAATGCGCGAAATGCAATGATATGGCGCAGACTGACTTGAACTCTTCTTGATAATATAACTAGTAAACATTGAAAGTTCTTCGCATGCCACAAATAAGTGAATCGACCATCGGCGCAGACATTTGCTTAGTCGCGAGTTAAAAATGTTATGGATTGGACAGAATTCAAGCTCTTTAGCAAGCCAAATCAATGCGCGAAACGCAATGATATGGCGCAGACTAACTTGAAACTCGTCTTGATAATATAACTGGCAAAATGTTATCAATTGGACAGAACTCAAGCTCTCTAGCAAGCCAAATCAATGCGCGAAACGCAGTAATATGGCGCAGACTGACTTGAACTCTTCTTGAGAATATAACTAGTAAACTTATCCAGTTGACATTGAAAGTTCTTTGCATGCCACAAATAAGTGAATCGACCATCGGCGCAGACATTTGCTTAGTCGCGAGATAAAAATGTTATGAATTGGACAGAATTCAAGCTCTCTAGCAAGCCAATATAATGCGCGAAACGCAATGATATGGCGCAGACTGACTTGAACTCTTCTTGAGAATATAAGTACTAAACGTATCCAGTTGACATTGAAAGTTCTTTGCATGCCACAAACAAGTGGATCGACCATCGGCGCGGACATTTGCTTAGTCGCGAGATAAAAATGTTATGAATTGGACGGAATTCAAGCTCTCTAGCAAGCCTATACAATGCGCGAAACGCTATGATATGGCGCAGACAGACTTGAACTCTTCTTGATAATATAAGTACTAAACGTATCCAGTTGACATTGAAAGTTCTTTGCACGTATGGAATTGTCAAACAGTGGTTTAGATAAACGATGTGTATTCATTATATAATATTGAAAGATTCACCCAGCTTAAAGGAGCTATACCAGGGTGATTTTGAGTTTTTTGGGGTCAAAACTGCTCCACATTGAAACTAAGTACCTTTATCGTGCATGAAATGCTTGTAGAAAACTAAGAGGAAGATATCAAGTGAATTCTCAGAGAGAATAAACCATAATCAGATTTTTAGCGAGTTTTCCAAGAGAGAAGCGATAAACTCGAAAAAATTGGCCAATTTTTTCAAGATATTGGCCAATTTTTTCAAGATACAATCCATTTCTGTCCTGGTCTTGTGCAGCGCAAGACACATAGTTTTACTCATAAAACAAAACTGAACCCTTATTGTTGGGTTTTTACTGAACTCGTCTTGATAATATAAGTAGTAAACTTGTCTAGTTGACATTAAAAGTTCCTTGCATGTATGTAATTGTTAAACAATAGTTACATTAAACAATTAAATTAAACAATAGGCGATGTGTATTCATTTATATAATTGAAAGGTTACGCCAAAAGATGCATTTTCTCGCCATTTGACCTGCATGTATTTAGCAATCGGCGGCTATTGTGTATCGGATGAATATTGATAAACAACCTCTTTGTGCAGAATACACACTTATTGCAATCATTCGTGAATGAAACTGGTTGAGGAGAAAGTTCATTAAAAACATGTCCGGCCCAGAGCTACTTGTTCCATTTTACACCATATAAGCGGTTGACAGCAAAGCTAAAATGCGGATTTCTTGCCCTAATTACCTACATTGAATCGGGACGATACAAGAAGATACCTAGAGATGCAGGCTTTTGTCCTTTAATGCCCCCTGTGATCATGTCGGCTTTTCATATTTTGTAGCTTCACTAGACCTTCAGTTTCGAACACAATGGTGAACTAGTTTGAAGCAAACGTCGCGATAATTTTGTACGCTGTGGTGTGAACTATTCACAGCTTTATTTCGCATCTTTGTTAAGCACAAGTGGACAGCAAGTGGCTTCAATATGACCTTAACACACCGCCCTCTGCGGTCATGTCGGCTTTTCATATTTGGTAGCTTCATTAGACCTACAGTTTCGAACACAATGGTGAACTAGTTTGAAGCAGACCCCGCGATAATTTGATACTCTGTGTGGCGAACTGTTCACAGCTATATCAAAAACAAGTGGACAGAAAACGGTATTAATATCTTAATTTCAAACTACTTGATTTAAATGTTACGCAACCTTATTTCACACGTCCATGTAAAGTTCTCAGCGCAAAACAAGTGAGCAGAAAGTGTCCATGATTGAAGTTGAAACACGCTTTTGCCAACTATTCGCAGTTGTGTTACTTTCTTTTTCGTATTATTTAATTGTGTATGATTTTCGAAGTGAGCAAATAGGGTATTGACTTCACTAGTCTTGAAATTGTCCAGTGAGACTGACAAGAAAATAAAACAGGAAAGAACTGAAACTCGAAGTCAGCAGATAGGGTATTGATTTCACTATGTCTTGAAATTGTTCTGTGGGACTGACAAGAAAGTAAAACAGGAAACTTTAAGAAACATGCAAACTCTTACAGCTACAAGGAGTATTAACTTGAACTACGTTTATATTTTTGATTTCATATTCCGCTTGAATCCGTTAAATCCGCCGTTTCCGTCTTAACAGGAAGTTTGTGTTTTAGATAATATATTACACTTAATAAGTTCACAAGCACTGCAAGTTCCAAACGAGATAAACTATCTAATATCAAACGGGAAAGACGGATTAACGGATTTAACGGGGATATGAATATTTAATATATATATATATATATATATATATATATATATATATATATATATATATATATTTACCCTAAAGATACTTACAGTAACAAAGAGAAGTAATATATATAAATATAAATATATAATACAATTTAATACTCATATCCCCGTTAAATCCGTTAATCCGTCTTTCCCGTTTCATATTAGAGAGTTTATCTTAGATGGAACTTGCAGTGCAAGTGAAATGATCAAGCGTAATATATTATATATGATATATTAAATATTCATATCCCCGTTAAATCCGTCAATCCGTCTTTCCCGTTTGATATTAGATAGTTTATCTCGGTTGGAATTTTAGTGTTAGTGAACTGATCAAGTGTAATACATCATCGACAATAAAGTCCTTATTAAGACGGAAACGGCGGATTTAACGGATTCAACGTTATTTCAACTTTTTTCATTAAAGGCCTCTCACTAAATGGTATCTTGCACACTGTTGGTTTTGGTGGACAAAAACCGTGCGGTTCTTTAAACAAGATAGGAATATTTTGGTCCAATTTAGTAGTGTTCCCTTATTTTGAGGAACATTCTAACAAACAACGTTCTTAAAATCGGTATGCAAAGTCAAATGAAACTTAACATAGCCCAAACTTAATGATTGCCGTATACCTTCGCAGAATCGACGATTAAAAACCAAATGAAATAGCCAAATGGAGGGATTGAGCTCAAAATGTAAGAGGGAACAGAAATTTTGGGAAACGATCATTATCATCTTCATCTTCATCATCATCAGCACCATCATCACCATCATCATCATTACATTATCACTATCATCATCATCATCATCATCAACATCATCACCATCATCACCATCATCACCACCATCATCATCACCATCACCACCGCCACCATCATATACATTCCCCAAAAGTAATGATAGCAAGAATTTTGGCTTTAAACACAACATTTTAACTTGGTATTTTGTGCTAGGTCTTATTGGGCTACTCTTCACATTAAAACATTTTCAACTTAGGATTTTAAGTGATGCGACTCAAAATATAAGAGGTTTTTCAAAAATCAAGTGTTCCGCTTATTTTTGCTTTTTGTTCCTTTTGTTACTTTAGGAACAAATTAAATTTGTACAAAAAGGAACTTTTGTTCCTTCGCAAATCCTTAAAAGGAACAAAGATTTGCAAATTCGGAACAAATTGTTCCTTTTGTTGTACTTGGGAACACGAAGTTCCTATTTATTCAGGTGAAAAGGAACAACTGGTTCCTATTTGTAGTAAATAGGAACTTCGTGTTCCTATTTACTCAAGTGAAAAGGAACAAATGGTTCCTATTTGTAGTAAATAGGAACTTCGTGTTCCTATTTACTCAGGTGAAAAGGAACAAATGGTTCCTATTTGTAGCAAATAGGAACTTCGTGTTCCTATTTACTCAGGTGAAAAGGAACAAATGGTTCCTATTTGTAGCAAATAGGAACTCTTGTTCCTATTTACTCAGGTGAAAAGGAACAAATGGTTCCTATTTGTAGCAAATAGGAACTCGTGTTCCTATTTACTCAGGTGAAAAGGAACAAATGGTTCCTATTTGTAGCAAATAGGAACTCGTGTTCCTATTTACTCTCAGGTGAAAAGGAACAAATGGTTCCTATTTGTAGCAAATAGGAACTTCGTGTTCCTATTTACTCAGGTGAAAAGGAACAAATGGTTCCTATTTGTAGCAAATAGGAACTTCGTGTTCCTATTTACTCTCGGGTGAAAAGGAACAAATGGTTCCTATTTGTAGCAAATAGGAACTCTTGTTCCTATTTACTCAGGTGAAAATGAACAAATGGTTCCTATTTGTAGCAAATAGGAACTCGTGTTCCTATTAACTCAGGTGAAAAGGAACAAATGGTTCCTATTTGTAGCAAATAGGAACTCGTGTTCCTATTTACTCTCAGGTGAAAAGGAACAAATGGTTCCTATTTGTAGCAAATAGGAACTCGTGTTCCTATTTACTCTCAGGTGAAAAGGAACAAATGGTTCCTATTTGTAGCAAATAGGAACTCGTGTTCCTATTTACTCTCAAGTGAAAAGGAACAAATGGTTCCTATTTGTAGCAAATAGGAACTCGTGTTCCTATTTACTCTCAAGTGAAAAGGAACAAATGGTTCCTATTTGTAGCACTTAGGAACACGAAGTTCCTATTTATTGAGGTGAAAAGGAACAGCTGGTTCCGTTATCATCTGTTTAGGAACAAAAGGTCCTTTTTGGGTTGTTCCGATTTTTCTATCTGTTCCCTTTTGAGAGAAAGGAGAACAAATGTTCCTAATTTGACTGCCCACTTAACCCAATAAGGAACACTTTGTTCCTGTTAACTAGCATATTATGCTGTTGACCTCGACAATGAGGACCAGTTGTTCCGATTAAGCCTTCTCTGATGCGCAATGAGGAACGTGTTGTTCCTAATTGACTACTTGCCGTTCCCATTTTGTTTAAAAGGTCCCTATTAGCGTCACAAAGGAACAAGTTTGTTCCTAATCAAACTGTTTCTATTTCAACTGAATGGGAACTATTGTTCCGTTTTTAAACCGCAATAAGCTCCGCTTTTAATCGAACAGGAACTGGCGTTCCATTTTGTTTTAACCGCTTTAAGTAATGGGAACGATGGATCCTATTTAGCGTTAGCAATCAGGAACTCGCGCTCACGATGTTAGTCTGCAACTCTGGCTTGCCTACAGCATGTTTAATCACGTTATTAGGGCATGCAGGTCCGTGCAAGTTCGGAATTGTCCTTTTGTTCCGTTTGGTTATGTGTCGGCCCTAAAACAAATTTGTTTAATTGTGTCGTGCGAACAATGGGACATGCAAGAGATAATGCGACAAGGAACAAGCTTTTTTTAGCCAAACATCGAATAATGTCTCTCGGGAGGGATAAACAAGTCGGCTAATATATGTAGTAACCGCGCGAGAGAAACTTTAAAATCTTCCAGCTACGTTTGGTGCTAGAGATGAACAAACGAGAGGACGAGATCGACTGGTCAAAGTTAGCAAACGCATCGCCCAAACCAAAGAGGCTTCACTTAGAAGAAGATGATTCTGATGGCCTTTTTCACTGTCCACTTCAAACCTGCAATCACGATGGATTTACCTCGCAAAGAGGCTGTAGAAAACACGTAAAGAACAAACACCGTTGGTATTTTCATTTCGACGAAAAGCCAAACAGCACTGAGATTGAAGCGGCGTGTTTAGGCAACGCGGAAAATGAAGCCGACGCCGATCAGAAGGCTCGACGTAAAATCAGAACAATCGCGTCTTTTGACATGTCGAGCGATATTGCTCGAGATTTTTCATCCTGGCTAACCGGCAGTGGCGGCGGCTGTAAAAGCGATCGCCAAGCACAACAAATCGTCAGCAAGTGTTTGAAATTTCTCAAATTCTGTTGCGAAGACGAAGAGGAGCTCACTTTCGACATCGTCGACTTTAGTTTATGTTCTCCCAATCTCCTATTTAAATTTGTCGACACGATGCAAGACGACTGGAAGCTCGGGCACGCAGGACGTCTAGGCTACTTGGACGCCATTGCAGAACTGGGAGACTTTCGAAAAGTGAACGGCGCATCGGACTCCATTTTGAGAGGGCTGTCTTCGACAGAAATGTACCTGAAAAGGGTGCGCAAAACCGTTTCCAAAATGATGCGATTGCAGTGGACCAGCGAACTCGATATCGACGCCTTAGAAGCCAAGGGACATTGGGCAACGCTAGAGGAGCTATTGGAAGTCGTGGCGCGTTTCTTGCCGCGCTACGAGGGCGTGCTGAACGCGTGCAAGGAGAAACAGGGTACGGTATCCCCGTTGGACTTGTCGTTTGCCACCAAATTCCTCGCCGTGTATTTGTTTATCAAGGTCAAAGGATCGCGCCCAATGACGTATCAGTATTTGACCGTCGAGATGGTGAACAAAGCTAAGACGAACGGCGGGTTTATCGATCAGAAAATGTTCAAAACGGCGGGCAAATACGGCTTCGATTCTCTATTCCTGACTGACACTAGCATGCAAGTGTTGGATGGATACATCAATCACATTCGCCCTCTGCTCAAGCCGACCTGCGATTACGTTTTAGTAACGAGAAACGGAGGACAGCAAAACAAGCTGGGAAAACTGATGAGCAAGTTAGTTTTCGACGCAACTGGCAAGTACGTTCACCCGACTCGCTATCGACAAATTGTTGAAACCGAGAGCTCCAAACATCTCAGCAGTAGCGCGCAAAGTGCGATCTCCGAGGACCAGAAACACAGCTCTGTCGTGGCAAGAGTTCACTATCAAAAACAACGATCGCGCGAGGTCGCTACAAAAGCGCACGAATTTCTGGAAAGATTGCACGGCGACAAGGGATCGGAGTTAGAAATGGACGTGCGCTCGAGGCTTTCGGACAAATCGACGTCTTCCCAAGAGCAGGACGATGACGTTAAGGGCGACATGTCTTCTGCGGACGAAGTCGAAACGAGCCCCAAAACACCACCGCGGCCCAAGCCTTTACGAAGGGTTGCAAGTCTAAAGACAGAACGCGCGTCCAAAGCCACTGAAATTGGCGCGAGAAGAAAACAAATGTTGTTCACCCCCGAGGAGGACCGATATCTAAAAACGGGACTTGAACGACACGGCTACGGGCAATGGCAAGCGATTCTAAGAGACCCCGAATTTCATTTTCAAACCGGAAGGACAGCAAACTCTCTGCTGAGCCGTGCTGCGAGGAGATTTGGATCACATTCGAAATCATGCCACAAATAAGTGGATCGACCATCGGCGCAGACATTTACTTAGTCGCGAGGGAAAAATGTTATGAATCGGACAGAACTCGAGCTCTCTAGCAAGCCAATACAATGCGCTAAACGCAATGACATGGCGCAGACTGACTTGAAACTCTTCTTGATAATATAACTAGCAAACTTATCCAGTTGACATTGAAAGTTCTTTGCATGTATGGAATTGTCAAACAGAGGTTTCGATAAACGATGTGTATTCTTTATATAATATTGAAAGGAGCTATACCATGGTGATTTTGAGTTTTTTGGGGTCAAAACTGCTCCAAATTGAAACTAAGTACCTTTATCGTGCATGAAATGCTTGTAGAAAACTAAGAGGAAGATATCAAGTGAATTCTCAAAGAGAGAATAAACCATAATCAGATTTTTAGCGAGTTTTCCAAGAGAGAAGCGATAAACTTGAAAAAATTGGCCAATTTTTTTCAAGATATTGGCCAATATTTTCAAGATACAATCCATTTCCATCCTGGCCATGTGCAGCACGCAAGACAGTTTTACTCAAAAAACAAAACAAAACTGAACCCTTATTGTTGGGTTTTTACTGAACTCTTCTTGATAATATATTAAGTAGTGTACTTGTCCAGTTGACATTGAAAGTTCCTTGCATGTACTGATGTAATTGTTAAACAATAGTTACAATTAAACAATTAAATTAAACAAAAGGCGACGTGTAGTCATTTATATAATTGAACGATACACCCAGCTTAACTTTTAAGCTCGAAAAAATAACACAGAGAATAAACTACAGAATCAACAGCGCCATTTAATTTTGAAGCACTCAACTCTTCTTGATAATGTAACTAGTAAACTTAGCTAGTTGACATTGAAAGTTCTTTGCATGTATGTAATTGTTAAACAATAGTTACGATAAACGATGTGTATTCTTTAATTGAACGATCCGCCCAGCTTAAAGGAGCTATGTCATGGTGATTTTGAAGTTTTGGGGTCAAAACCGCCCCAAATTAAAACTAAGTACCTTTATCGTGCATGCAATGCTTGTAGAACACCAAGGGGAAGATATCAATTGAATTCTCAAAGAGAGGATAAACCATAAACAGTTTTAGCGAGTTTTTCAAGAGAAAAGCGATAAACTTGAAAAATTGGCCAATTTTTTCAAGATGCAATCCATTTCCATCCTGGCCATGCGAAGCGCAAGACACTTACGTTTACTCTTAGAGCACTAGTAGAATAATTTTAACAAAACTGAACCCTTGTTGTTGAGTATTTACTGAACTCTTCTTGATAATATAAGTAGTAAACTTATCCAGTTGACATTGAAAGTTCTTTGCATGCCACAAATAAGTGAATCGACCATCGGCACAGACATTTGCTTAGTCGCGAGTTAAAAAATGTTATGAATTGGACAGAACGCAAGCTCTTCAGCAAGCCAAATCAATGCGCGAAACGCAATGATATGGCGCAGACTAACTTGAACTCTTCTTGAGAATATAAGTACTAAACGTATCCAGTTGACATTGAAAGTTCTTTGCATGCCACAAACAAGTGGATCACAGACATTTGATAAGTCGCGAGGGAAAAATGTTTATGAATTGGACAGAACTCAAGCTCTCTAGCAAGCCAATACAATGCGCGAAACGCAACGATATGGCGCAGACTTACTTGAACTCTTCTTGATAATATAACTAGTAAACTTATCCAGTTGACATTGAAGTTCTTTGCATGTATGTAATTGTTAAACAATGGTTTCGATAAACTATGTGCATTCTTTATATAATTGAAAGATTCACCCAGCTTAAAGGAGCTATTGCATGGTGATTTTGAGGTTTTGGGGTCAAAACTACCCCAAATTAAAACTAAGTACCTTTCTCGTGCATGAAATGCTTGTAGAAAACTAAATACAGAAAAACAGTCATTGTGAAAGAAAGAAACTTTGATATTTTGGAATCGAGGTGCGATAACATGTTTGAAAAGATAAAATACAAGAAAAATACTAACAGAGTAGTGCCTTGTCGCAAGTATCTCTGGTTTGACAGACGTTGTTCCACGCATTTTCGAAGCCCTCGTCTTCTACTTTGCACACGCATTTTGCGCTTATCGCACTACATTTTCCCACAACAACTGGACTTAAGTAACATAAAGAGGCACTCTTTATCGAACGACTGTTTAGTTGCCTGCAAGGATAACTTGCCCTCTGCATCTCTCCAACTGGCGATAAGGCTCCAAAATGTGTTCTTCTTCATAGAGGAAACAAACTTGTGAAATATCGACAATAACCAAGGGCGTCATTAGCCAAAATAGCAGTAAACTACTATTTTACACCATATAAGCGGTTGACAGCAAAGCCAAAATGCAGATTTCTTGCCCTAATTACCTACATCGTAACGGGACGATACAAGAAGATACCTAGAGATGCAAAATCCGACTTTTCAGCCATTAAAATAACAGGAAATCGAAAAGATGTCAAGCTGTGGTCTTCAGTATCAATTCATTTGAGTAAAATAAAATGTACCAAAATCCATGCTTGCTGGTAGTTCCATGCACTGTTTCACTTCTGAAATTCATTGCAGAGAAAAGAGACCTCTGATATGGCCGACATTTCCGCCATTATTATTTATAAAATAACATAAAATAAAGTAAAAAATATATATTTCATGTCTTCATTATTCCGTCTTTCCCGTGAAATCCGTCTTTTCCGCCGTTATTAAAAAAGTCTTTCACTCAGTCAACTTCCAGTCATGCAAGGCAGTTGACTGAAAGACTTTTGTGTTGATGGCGGAAAAGACGGATTTCACGGAAAAGACGGCAAAATGAATAAATTAAATACATATAATAAAAAAATGAAATAAAATAAAAATATATTTCATTTCTTCATTTTCCCGTCTTTCCCGTGAAATCCGTCTTTTCCGCCGTTATTTAAAAAGTCTTTCACTCAGTCAACTTCCAGTCATGCAAGGCAGTTGACTGAAAGACTTTTGTGATGATGGCGGAAAAGACGGATTTCACGGAAAAGACGGCAAAATGAATAAATTAAATATTAAATAAAATAAAATAAAATAAAATAAAAAAGAAATAAAATAAAAAAATATTTTAATTTTATTTTTTTAATTTCATTAAAAAAATGAAATAAAAAATAAAAAAAATGAAGTAAAAAAATAACATTTAAATATTTTTTTTCATTTTTTATTTAATTTTATTTAATTTTATTTTTTATTTTTTTTTCATTTTTTATTAGATATATTTAATTTATTCATTTTGCCGTCTTTTCCGTGAAATCCGTCTTTTCCGCCATCATCACAAAAGTCTTTCAGCCAACTGCCTTGCATGACTGGAAGTTGACTGAGTGAAAGACTTTTGTAATAATGGCGGAAAAGACGGATTTCACGGGAAAGACGGCAAAATGAATAAATTAAATATTTCTTTATTTTATTTTATTTTATTTTATTTCATTTTATTTTATTTTTTCATTTACTATTTAATTTATTCATTTTGCCGTCTTTTCCGTGAAATCCGTCTTTTCCGCCATCATCACAAAAGTCTTTCAGCCAACTGCCTTGCATGACTGGAAGTTGACTGAGTGAAAGACTTTTGTAATAATGGCGGAAAAGACGGATTTCACGGGAAAGACGGCAAAATGAAGAAATGAAATATTTATTTTATTTTGTTTTATTTTATAAATAATAATGGCGGAAATGTCGGCCATATCAGAGGTCTGTTTGCTCTGCAATGGATTTCAGTAGTGAAACACTGCATGGAACTACCAGCAAGCATGGATTTTGGTACATTTTATTTTACTCTAACCAGTGGAAGTTTGTTTTTTAGAACCAAGTGTATACCGGGTATAACGTGCATGGCGTATTTGAAATGAAATTTTGAACTCAGTGTTATTCCACAGTGACATATAAAAAAAGTGGAAGTATTTTTTAGTGCCAACTGTATACCGAGTATATCGTGCATGGCGTATTTAAAATGAAATGTTGAGATCCGTGGAAATCCACAGTGATCTTTTGGACACATGTGCAGTGTAGGGATTCGTTTTTTAGTTCCTAGGGTATAGCGGGGGCATGGCGTATTTTAAAAGAAATAACTTAGTGTAGCGGACGTGGAAAGTTGTTTATCTTTTTCGTAGTGTCGTTTGATGGTCACGTTGACGTACAATATACACCGCATTATCGTTTTTCCCTTTGGGTTTCTGCAATAAGAACCGCAACTTGAAGCCAATCGGCTTTTTAGTCAATTTTTCACGTAGACGGCAACGGCTTCGTGAAAAATTGAGTCTTCCTATTCATATATAATTGAGTCTTGCTATTCATATATAGGAACAAGTGGACCTATCAATGTCTGTTCCTATTTTAAAGGAACGCATTTAGAGTTAAGCCAATTCTCGAAATCGTATCGCGCTGCGACAACAAGAAAAATCAATTTCTAGCATCGTACCACCTTGAACTTATAAGAAATCATCAGACATGCAGAGATTATTGTTGGAGTCCCACCGATTTTAACGTTTTAAAAAAGGGAACAGAAATTTTGGGAAACGATCATCATCATCATCATCATCATCATCACCATCATCATCATCATCATCATCATCATCACCATCATCATCATCATCACCATCGTCATCATCATCATCATCATCATCATCATCATCACCATCATCATCATCATCATCATCATCATCACCATCATCATCATCATCACCATCGTCATCATCATCATCATCATCATTATCATCATCGTCATCATCATCATCATCATCATCATCACCACCATCATCATCATCACCATCGTCATCATCGTCAAAATTGTCATTTTAATCATTATCATCACCATCAGCATAATTATGTTTACTGTCATATAAACATATTTACTACTGTTATGAAATTAATTTTCATCTTTACCACTGTGCCTCTATAGGTCCAGCCAGTCCTTTCTTTCAGTCCTTTTCGATCCAGGAAGTGATCGGAATAACTTAGTTCACAGGCCCTTATGTCTTTTATTAATGGTCCAATATTTATTGACACGCACTCTATCTCCCGGAGACATTCTTCTTCGCATTGTTTGCGTACTCCGATAGAAAGGTTCCGAAAGACGTGGCCTTTGAGAGAGTGATGTTTCTCAGGATCGAGAAACTGGAGGTATCGAATGACTCCACAGGTATCTACGGAAAACAGGAAAAAATAACAAGATTCTTAATCATTTTTTTTAATTTTTATTATGTAGGAGAGCTATTAATAATAATTCTCTAATAGACTCTAATAAAGTTTCCCGGTGCCTGGCATACTTTTTTGCAACTCGATTATAGGACCACTTCATTGCAATTAATGTCCCCTTAAAACTATTTCATGCGGCTATGTTGCCACAAGTGTCGTCTTGACAACTTGCACATGCAGGAGAGTCTTCGGCCTCACAGGAGGCATGATGATCCACTCGACTGTCTCTTTAGAGAAATGAGGGACTACCCGACAACGACCCATGTAAACTGCGAAAATATTTCAACTGCAGAAAAAGTATGGGTACTTTCTTGCTGCTTTCAGTTCGCCGCTCGTGGCGGTTCCGTCGCCTAAACTTAAGCATCGCGCGGACAATACCGCCAGCTACGCAGGCTATCTGCAGGCTATATATAGTAAACTTTGCATTTATAATGAGCACTCATGACACGGCTCAAATATTATAACTGTAATGTTTTATAATATGTAAGTAATTAGTAAACGTCCGGTTTACAGCTGACACTTTCTTCTTTGATATCTAGTTATAATGTAGTTCAGCCAATTAAACTCGGCCTAAACTAAACACCGCCAGAGAAGAAAAGCAGCCGAGAAGCAACGGTCTGTCATTTTTGAAGCCGTGAAATGAACCGTTCCCGATCCATGGTTTAGTCAGAGCGGAAGATGTATTCATCATCAAGTTACAAGTGTAGAATATCCGACAACAACAGAAGGCCTTTCAGCTCATTCGTCGAAAAAATTATTCAAGTTTTTCATTAAAAATTTGAAATACAAGTGACTGTGCTTGTGTACTGTCGGTTAGCTTGGTGCAGTTCGTCTCCAAAAATGGGTCTTGACATATTTGTCTTCAGTTTGACGTGGCATCTTCTGAAACAGGAGCTTTTCGAACTTTTTATTGCAAATCGGTTAAGTTTTTGTTTGCAATTTACAGCAGGTTTTATTCATGCTTAACGGCTCATTCGTGCAGTTGTTAAAACAATTTTTCGTGAAACCCATGTCTCTGATATGCAGCAAATTATACAACTGGAAAACATTGCAAGCAGACAGTAAAATTTTCCTGTTAAATACGAGATAATTTTAACCACAGTAGCGTGAAAGTTAAGGAAAATTTGAGGTTTTGCGCAGTTAAGATGAGTTGTATATACTATATATGACAAAAATTAAAATGTTGACATGACGACAGTGCCTCTAATTTGCCAAATCATAAAATAACAACTTAATTGAAAAATGAAGGAAGTGCAGCCTGTATAACAGTGCGCGATGACCAACTTTAGAGCACCAGAAAAATCCAACTTCGACGTGGGCAGTAAAATTAAGAAAAATGGAAAACTCACCAACGAAATTGGCCTAAAAATGCTATAAATACCTTTATTTCAGTGAGCCTAAGGGCAAGCTATTAACCCTATTCGGCCTGGGGGGGGGGGGGGGGGGCACAAAGTGCCCGCGCTAACTTTCAACGTTCATAACTTCCTTAATATGTATGCAAACGCCATCAAACTTTGTGACTTTTCCTAAAATTTATCTGGCAATAATTTGATATGACAATTTTTTGATCACGTGACTTGATGTTTCCATGGCAACAAGATTTTGACAGCCATGTTTTTTGAAAATTGCATATTTATACCTTTGAATGAAGAAAAACAATGTTTATTAGTGTAAATTTAATATTTTTACGTCATTTAGCGTTTATTTATTGGTTTTGATTAATTTTGGGTGAATTTGGACGGTTTTTAAGAGGTTTTGAAAAAATTCAGAAATCCAAGATGGCGGATCCAAGATGGCGGCCGCATAACTAATTACCTAATAACTACGTCATATGACGTCATCGTTCCATTATGCGGACCGCAAAGGAGACAGTTTTGGACGTACTATGTACCCTCTAAGTTTCATTGTCATAGCCTTAATGTTCTTGAAGTTACGAAGGGGGGGCACAATGTGCCCCCCCCCCCCCCCCCCAGGCTCAGAAACTCAAAAAAAGCCCAGGCCGAATAGGGTTAAATAAACCGTTTCTCTTAATAATGGCAAAAATGTTCATTACCATTAGCTTTATGATCCTCCGATTATGATTTGTCGCAGGATAGCCCATCTATCGGCAAACGCGCACCTCATAGACAAGGGTTTGTAAGGAGAGGCTGTTGATTGCCCCAAGGCAGGGTAGACCAGATAAGTCACAAATAGGTAAACTGAACACAACAACATTTAATTCAGAACGGTAGCCATTACAACCCGAGCACATGCTCTTCTCTACCCATAAGGCATGATGGTAAATGCACGCATGCATTGCGGTCCTTAACTACGAGCATAAATTATACAAATTATGACATGTCAACATCCTCCTTTCTTTGGAAAAGCAAAAAAATAAAGTTAGCTAAATCTCTCAGTTTCCGTAAACGTCAACTGGTGTTTCAACGAATAAATGAACTACTAAATAGTCTCTACTTGGACACATAGTCTTTGAAACGGATTGGTGGTTTGATCACACGCCTGGGTCTGTTCGCACTTAGAGACTGATCCAAAATGTCCGTGCGCGCAACTTTGTCTTGCATACTCTGCGGTTGATTGTCCTTAACCTGAGTGTCTGTAGGTGGGTTAACTACTTGTGTTGTTTGCGGCGGCGGCGCTGGTAGATTCGCGTCAGGAGTGCGAAATTCATCCAGGGGAGAGGTATCACGAGCTTTCGGTGTGATTGCTTGGTGGGTCTCACATGCACACGATTTCTTCTGTAAATTCCTCCATCCGGACCTTTGACCTTGTAGGTGTTGGGGCCCAGGACTTCTGTAACTTGGCCCAACTTCCAGTCTCGTCCTTCAATATGTCTGAAAAATGCGGACTGTCCCACATTTAGTTCTGAGAGTTGTCGCGACTTCCGGTTATAGGTTCGCTTGACGCTGCGCTTACGTGCATAGCGCTTCTCCTTGATAATAGTGTCCTTTGGCGCGCTGTTTAGACTAGGCAGGAAACTGCGTGTTTTTCTGTTGAACATCATTTCTGTCGGACTTCGGCCTGTATCTTGACGTGGGGTACTTCTTTGCTCCAGCATCGCTTCATGAGGATCACCGCCTTCCTTCCTGAGTTTCACAAGAAGAGTTTTCATGATCTTAACAGCCGATTCTGCTTTTCCATTTGCTCTCTGATGCATTGGTGACGAAGTTACGTGCGTTATACCCCAGTTTTTTACAAATGCTTTGAATACTTCGCTGACAAACTGCGGTCCTCCATCCGATACTACAACTCGTGGTATGCCATACCTGGCAAAATGTTTCTTAAGTAAGGTGACGACACGTGCACTTGACATCGTTGTCAGCAGATCGATTTCTATGAAGTTGGAGTAGTAGTCTACCACCGCTAAATAGTGCTTGCCAGCGATTTCAAATAGGTCAAGACCGATTTTCTGCCATGGCGCATCACCTTCATCATGTTGCTTCAGTGGTTCCTGTGAGTTCCGAGGCTTCATTTCCTGACAAATTTCACACGAGTCAGCCAATTGCTTGATGTCGCTGGTCATGCCAGGCCAAAACACTGTTCCTCGAGCTCGACGTAACATGCTGTCACGACCAAGGTGGGCACTGTGAAGTCTTTTCTTGATGGTTGCTCTTAGCGCTGAGGGAATTACTACTGCTTCTCCTTTCACTAGAATGTCATCCATGACACTTAACGAGTCGCGTACATCGAAGTAGGGCAATGCGTTTAAAGGAGTGTCGCGCTTGTCTGCTGGCCATCCTTCCATCACTAATGTCACCACAGTTTATAGGCCAGTGTCACGCAAGGTTGCTTCGCGTATCTCGTCGAGTCGCTTATCTGGAATGTCATGAAATGCGTTGACGTTCCTGATTTGAGCACGGTCATCCTGGTTATCTTCACTAGAGTCCAGGTGCGCTCTACTTAGTGTGTCTGCGAGGACTAGGTCGGTACCCTTGACGAATACCAAATGAACGTCGTATCTGTTACAACGCATCATAATGTCCTGAAGACGTTTTGGGGCCATGCTCAGAGGCTTGCGCAATATTGAAGCAAGAGGCTTATGGTCGTTCTCTACTTTAACAGTTCGGCCATAAGTGTATTGGTCAAATCGTTCAAGACCATACAAGACAGATAGGGCTTCCTTTTCAATCTGCGCCCAGTTCCTCTCTGATGGTGCCAATGCGCGTGATGCGTACTCTATGGGACGACCTTCTTGTAGCAGTACGGCACCAATCCCATGTTTGCTGCTATCCACTTGGATGACCACTTCTTTCGACGAATCAAAATAGGCTAGGCATGGGGATTCAGAGAGGTTACTCTTCAGTTTCGCGAATGCTCTCTCACATTCAGTGGACAACACAAATGGGGTGTCTTTTCTCGTAAGAGCACGGATCGGTTCAAGTGTTCCAGCAAGATCAGGCAGGAGCCTTGACATGTACTGTGCCATGCCGCATAGACGTTTCACACCTGCTACGTCGGTGGGTGCCGGCATATCACGAATCGCTTGAACTTTAGTCTCATCGACTTTAACACCTTCCTTCGTGATTTTGTGACCATGGAAGATAATTTCAGTTAAGCCAATCTCCTGTTTGTCTTCATTCAGGACAATGTTCTTCCTGGCACAGTTCTTTAGTGTTTCAGTCAGTTTGTGCTGATTGTCTTTTCGAGCTTCGGCCTCTGTGCGACCACACCCTGCGATGACTACATCGTCTACGACACAGAATACACCATCCAGGTCTCCTAAGGCTTCATCAAGCTTGCGTTGGAATATCTCGCTTGAGACCTTCAGTCCGAAAGGTAGCCTTGTCCATCTGTATCGGCCGAACGGCGTAATCATTGTGGTCAGCTTGCTGGATGCCTCGTCAAGTCGGACGTACCAATAAGCTTCCTTCACATCTAATTTGCTAAATACCTTGGCGTCTTTCAGCTTTGGGAGTACATCATCTAGTACTGGTAGTTTGTAATGTTCACGCTTGAGTGCAGCATTCAAGGGTTGAGGATCAATGCATATGCGTAGTTTGCCATTGGGCTTGTGTACAATAGCCATTTGACTGACCCACTCGGTTGGTTCAGTCGTTGGAACTAGCACACCTTTGTCCACAAGTCGATTCAATTCTTCTTTTACTGAGTCTTGAATTGCTATGGGAACTTTTCTACATGGAAGGACTTTGGGTGGAATGCTTTCATCAACTCTGAGGGTAGCTTCTCCCAGATCGCCAAGTTGAGGGGCCTTGATTTGGGAAATAAAACATTCCTCATTTATGGTTATGAAACCAAGTTCCTGAATGGTTTTAAGTCCTAGCAGATTGGTAAAACCATTCGGCACCACAATAAACTTTACCTCAGTCTCGGTACCATGACGAGGATTCCTGACCTTTAGTAGGGTTTCTCCAAGAGGTTTCAGATTAGTTTTGTTCCACATGTTTAGGCGTTCTGTTGAAGGGGACACTTGTTGTTTCCTTACATGCTTCTGACAGATAATATTGACATCAGCTGCGCTATCAAGTTGAAAACGGACATTATGCTCATTTATGGTCAGTGTAGCATTAACACTCTCTCCACTGTGGTTTACAGCCATAAGCCACTGATCATCAGAATCATTATCATCACCCTTGGACTTCGACACTGAGTTCACTTTCCTGCATTTTGCCTTGAAATGATTTCGATCCTTGCATTTGTTACAGGTTTTCCCCCATGCAGGGCATTTCTCTTTGCTTTTTTCATGTTCGTAGCCACAAAATTGACAGTTTATGTTCAGTTTTTCTTCCTTCTTTGCGTTTTTGTTTCCACCGGTCTGTTTTTTGCTACCAGGCGATTTCTGATCGGACCTCTGTGCCACTTTATTCACCTTCGTGGGGTTTGAAGGGGTCGGGTTGTCTCTGAACTCTTTAACTTGCATGTTGGATTGTTCAAAGGCTCTACATAGTTTCACCGCTTTCTCGAGGGTCAGACCGTCTACCCGGAGAAGTAACTCTTGAAGCTTTCCTGTCACAGTGAAAACTATTTTGTCTCTCATCATCCTGTCTTTTTCTTGAAAGTTGCAGGACGCGGCTCTCGTCTTGAGCTCTGTTAGGAATTTGTCAAATGATTGTTGGTACGGAATGTGCCAAAATCTGTGAGATTCGAGTACTTCAGTGTCTCTTGGGTTACAATATTTTTCGAAGGCTTCTAGGACTTTATCGGGCTTGTGTTTATCATCAGCATTCGCCCATACAATATTATCATATATTTCAAGAACTTGAGGGCCAGCACAATTCAGAATAATCGCAGTTTGTACTTTTTCATCCTTTTCCGAAGCACCAGAAGCGGCCAAATAAACTTCCATTTGCCGTTTCCATCTTTTGAAGTTCTCGGATACATTTCCCGAATTCACCTCTAGCTGGGGCGGAAGTCTGAAATGTCCGGTTTCTGTCGACGCCATTTCGTTAAATAGATCCCGAGGCTGCCACCATGTTGATTGCCCCAAGGCAGGGTAGACCAGATAAGTCACAAATAGGTAAACTGAACACAACAACATTTAATTCAGAACGATAGCCATTACAACCCGAGCACATGCTCTTCTCTACCCATAAGGCATGATGGTAAATGCACGCATGCATTGCGGTCCTTAACTACGAGCATAAATTATACAAATTATGACATGTCAACAGAGGTGTTTTGCTGTTTCCTGAAACGTTTTGTCAAAATTGTAAACCAGTTGAAAACGGCCCAGGAAAAGATTCCGACTTTACATGGAGAAAAAAGATCAGCATATTTCGGCTTTGAAACTCAATTCAGTAAAATATGTTGGTGAACTAGCTGAAATCTTCCTTCTAAAATGTCCTTGTTGCTTTTTCTAAGAACTCAGTCCAACCGGTACGAGGTTAGAGAGAAAGAACGCAAGCCAAGTTCACGCGCAACGAGTCAGTGATGTAAAGAACCAAAAATACGCTCTCCTTTTGCAACGAACTCTTTTTTAAAGAATTGGAAAGGTCATGTACGATTCGCTTTCGCTACATGACTACATATCGCACGGACAATGAAGACAATATGCTTATTTTCTCTTGCACGGACTCAGGTTCACCAACGAATAATGCTTTTAGTCTTCCAGCTAAAACACCGACCGAATTCAATTAGACGATCTCGTTTTTTAAAGGAACATGAAAAAAATTATATGCCAAGTGAAGGTAGATTTTGTGTATGAGTTAAAGTTGTTTGTTACCTTGATGTGCAGTAGCTAATGCAGTTCAGCCAAGCACCCCAAACAACACAAGTCAGCAAGAGCAGCAACACGGAAAATAACAGCCTGCCATACTTGGTGCCGTGAAATGAACCCTTCCCGATCAGACTTTGTTAATTATAAAGCATATTATGTAAGCTGGTCACCCGTTTACATATTCACGTTTCATAGATAATTTTTCACTATGATAGTTTTTTCTCGGTCAAAACATAAATTTGTTAGACGTCTAACATGTCCAAGTTACAAATGTGAGATACCGTACCTCGTAATACAAGTCATATATAACTGCAAAGTATTTTTTTGTCGCACTTTCGGTTTCATCCTTTTTTGTTTTAATCTTAACGTTATTCTAGTGACAATTTATTATTTGCAGTTTTTTAACAACTGGTAATTTCAGTCTCGCTATTTCTTCGTTTAGGGTCCGACTGTTTTTTTTTGGCGACTTCAGTGCACTTTAAAAAGGATTGCCAATTGCGAAAACATTTCGACGCCACATAAAGGGTAGCCTTTTGTTCTTTAAACAGGAATACTCAAGGTCTGTAGCCAATTTCTCAAGTGTGACTGCTGATTTTCTCTTCACTCCACTAAGGTTTTCTTTTCAAGTTTCAAGTTTAGTTTATTGCCTTGTATTGTAAACAGTTACAGTAAATAAATATAAAATTTAAGAGCATGGAAGCCCAAAAGAAACCACTGGGCTTCGCATAAACAACGGGACAATCTTTCATCGAAAAAGTAATAACTTTAAAACCAACGAAGTTTTAAAAGCTATAATATTATGTCGGCCATGGTGAAACGGAACGAAAGATCGATGCAAACGAACATTGTTGTACAATGTTTAATCGGGGGGGGGGGGGGTACTCTGCAAAAAAATTGGGTGGAGGGGGGGGGGGGGGGGGGGGTTTCGCTGGGACTCCGAGACCCTCAACCTATACTAGACCATTAAGCTGCATTTTGCAACCATATACTAGACTAAACACTGAAAAACCCTATCCTAGACCTACTCCAGACTCGCTTTTTTTTTCAGAAACTCGTTCACTATCACAGTTATTAGTTATCAGGGGTCAGTAAAAATGCCTTACTGCCCGCCGTACCGATTTTTAAATGCCATTTGCCAGTAAACCTTGTCTAGACTAAATTCTTCACGCAACTGATCATTTTCGCGGAAAATGATACCATATTCTAGACCAAAAATCTCTGATACCTATACCCTATCACAGACTAAACTGTCTGAAAACCACACCCTTCACAGCGGCACATACCCATGTAGCTCACATATGGGAGTACCCCCCGGGTGTTTAATACCTTTCTGCTGTTTTTATCTTACTTAACCCTATTCAGACTGGGCTTTTTTAGGCAATCTGTGTGACTGGGGGGGGGGGGGGGATGGGCTCCTCGGACCCCCCTCTACATCTCTGAAACCAGTAAGGCTAGGACCATGAAATTTTCACACAATGTTCACCTCCATACAAGGAAACCTCGTACCCAGTTGTGACCTGCCGCACCCAATTATGACGTCACAATGACGTAATTTTTTGTTTTCCGACGTTTTTTTGATATTTTTCCATCCAGATACTTAAAATATCAAATATAACTGTAAAATCATCTCTTTAATATTAAAACATAATAAATACAAACAAGGACACACTTGTAAAGCGAGAAAAGGCAATAAAAAGCGATAAAACTATAATTTTGAAATTATTGTCCGCCATCTTGGATCTGCCATCTTGGATCCGCCATTTTCTTTTTTTTTTTTTTTTTGTTTAAATTAAAATTTAAAAAATATCTAAAAGAGAAAAGGATCAGAATGTATAAAACACATATGAAACTAATGTCTATTATCCAAACAATAAACTTAGAAGCGTTATTTAATAAATAGTACAAAATGTTTGTCCATAAGTAAAAGATAGCAAAAATTTACCTACCCCTCCCCCCCAAATATTTGATGTTAAAACGTTTTGATGTATTTCAAGAACTAGTCCCAAGAAAAAATGCACTAAGTCAAAAAACAAGATCTTAAAATAAAAAAAATCACCATATTTTAATATTTTGAAAACCTATGTGTCAAAAACCGGTTGCCATGGCGACATGGTTAATCACACTGACATGTTATGGACACCAAAATATATCTAGATAAATTCTAGGAAAAGTCATTAAAATTCAGCCTCATAGCTATTTCGGTGTAAGAGTTATCACAATTTTACTGGAGGGAGGATTCGAAAAGCCCCACCCCCCAGTCTGAATAGGGTTATTTGAACTAGGGAATAGCTTACTGTTCCTTCTTTTGATTACGGATTTGTGGAATGAGCCGAAGGGCGAGATCCATCCACAACTCGCTCGCAAAAAAAAAAAAAAAAAAAAAAACTGAAGTAAGCCGACGGGAGACCAAAGTGTTTTCCAATACGGACCGAGAAAGCTAATTCAATTATCGACATTAAAGTTTTCTACTTTCGAAAAACGGCTTTCTTTTTTAACATATGATGTCAGTTTAGCGAGATCAGTTCTTGATCGTTCCATCGCATACGATTCGCCTTATTTATTACACAAAGACATGTAAATCCTAAAATCACAAATCCTAAGCCAGCGATACTGAAAATTGAACAAAATTCAGAGAGATATACAAACAAATGTTTATATCGACTATGGGCTAGACCGGGGCGAACGCAACTGCCAGCAAAAAAAAAAAAAAAAAAAAAAAAAATACTAATATATTTACAAATACGGACCGAGCAAGCTAGTTCAATAAAATGTTGATTCTTACGGCAAACGCAACTTACACACAATACAATCGAAATTAAAGTTTATTACAGCTAAAGTTGTCATGCCATTTTTGCGCAAGGTTTGCGAGGATTTTAGAATGATCAGTTAGGCGGCCAGGAAAGTATTCTTATTTTTATTAAAAACAGTTTTTTTTTGCCACAACTATTAACCAGCAAGACATCGATGAAAATGTTAGCAAAAATGTTGCTACTTAAGAAAACACAAAAAACATTGCATCTCCTGAAACAGAGGCTTTTCGAACTCCCTCGCTTTTTACTTGCAAATTTAAGGTTTTGTTTGCAATTTACGGCAGGTTTTATTCCTGTATGACGGGCTCATTCATGTAGTTGTTTAAATAAATTTTCGTGAAACCCATGTCTCTCATATGCAGTAAATTATACAACTGAAAAACATTAGAAACAGACAGTAAAATTTTCTTGTTAAATACGAAATAATTTTTACCACAGTAGCATGCAAGTTTAAAGAAAACTTAAGGTTTTCCGCAGTTTAAATTACTTGTATATACTATATATGACAAAAATTGAAATGTTGACACGATGACAGTGCCTCTAATTTGCCAAATCATAAATAACAACTAAATTGAAGAATGAAGAAAGTGCAGCCTGTCCAACCAGGCGCGATAACCAACTTTAGAGCGCCAGCAAAAATTCACCTGTTACGTGGGCAGGAAAATTAATGAAAACGGAAAACCCGCCAAAGAAATTGGCTTGGAAGTTGTTTTATCGAAAGAAACCCCGAACCTCTAATTCAGTACGGCGTAGGACAAGCTATTAAAAAACCCGTTTCTCTTAATAATGGCAAAAATGTTCATTATTATTAGCTTTATGATTTGTCGCAGGATAACACATCTATCGGCAACCGCGTAATGCATAGACAAGGGTTTGTGACGGAGAGGTGTTTTTGAAACAATGTTTTTCCTGTTTCCTGAAAAATTTTGACAAAAGTGTAAATCAGTTGGAAACCCAGGAAGACATTCCTACTTAAAAAAAAGTATATTTCGGCTTTGAAACGCCTTAAATTCAGTAAAAATCTGTTACTGAACTAGCTGTCATCTTCCTTCTAGGATTATAGTCTCATTATTGTTATTTTCGTTGCTTTTTCTAAGAACTCGGTCCAATCGGTACGAGGTCAGAGGGAAAGAACGCAAGCTATGCTCACGTGCAACGAGTCGGCAGTGCAACCAATTGAAAAGGCACTCTCCTTTTGCAACTAACTTTTTTTAAAGAACTCGAAAGATCATGTACGATTCGCATTCGCAACATGACTATATGGCACGGACAATGAAGACAATATGCTTATTTTCTCTTGCACGGACTCAGGTTCACCGACAAATAATGCTTTAGTCTTCCGGTCAAAACACCGACCGAATTCAATTTGACGATCTCGTTTTTCAAAGCACCATGAAAACAAATATATGCCAAGTGAAGGTAGATTTTGCGTGTAAGTTAAAGTTGTTTGTTACCTTGATGTGCAGTAGCAATGCAGTTCACTGAGCCAAGCGGCCTAAACAACACAGGTTAGCAAAAGCAGCAACACGGAAATGGAAACCGAGGAAATTATTCCTACTTAAAAAAAAAAAAAACACAACATATTTCGGCTTTGAAACGCCAGTAATTTAGTAAAATCTGTTGGTGAACTAGCTGTTATCTTCCGTCTAAAATTCTAGGCTTATTATTGTTGTATTCGTTCTTTTTAAAAAAACCTAGGTCCAACCGGTACGAGGTTAAAGAGAACAAGAACGCAAGCCATGTTCACGCGCAACGAGTCAGTGATGTAAAGAATCGAAAATACGCTCTCCTTTCTGCCTTTTGCAACTAACTCTTTCTTTTAAGAATTCGAAATACCATGTACGGCAGCATGACTACATATGGCACGGACAATGAAGAGAATATGCTTATTTTCTCTTGCACGGACTCAGCTTTACCGACAGATAATGCGCTTAGTCTTTCGATTAAAACATCGACCGAATTCAATTTGACTATATCGTTTTTCAAAGCACCACGAAAAAATATATGCCAAGTGAAGGTAGATTTTGCGTATAAGTTAAAGTTGTTTGTTACCTTGATGTGCAGTAGCAATGCAGTTCAGCCAAGCGCCCCAAACAACACAGGTCAGCATGAGCAGCAACACGGAAAAATAACATCCTGCCATACTTGGTGCCGTGAAATGAACCCTTCCCGATCACTCTGTTAATTTATATTAAAGCGGAAAATATAAGCTGGTCACCCGTTAACATGTTTACCTTTTATAGATAATTATTCACCAACAGATGATAGTTTTTTGGACATAACATATATTTGTTAGACATCTGACAAGTTCAAGTTACAAATGTGAGATACCTCGTAACAAAAGTCCTATATGATTGCAAGGCTTCTTGCTTTTGTCCCATTTTCGGTTTCATCGTTTTACTCACAGATATTCAATCTTACCCGAATGAATATCTATGAGAAAAAAAAAACTTTGTGGCATTCGGAAAGCCGTTAAATTCGCTGTTATACGATGATCACCCTGTGTATAGCGAGGGCAGTCTTGTTCTTTAAACATGAATGCTCAAGGTCTGTAGTCAGGCGAAACGGCGTTTTATTTTCGACGGTTTTTTTTTTTGTGTTAGCTCCCCATACCGTGTAATATTTGGACGCGGCGAACGCTGTTGAAGCGCTGCTTTTCCTATGACTTTTTAAAAGCAAAATCATCGTCTGTTTCTTTCGCTGGAAATGTCGAGCTGTTTCTGCAAAATCTTAATATCGGCAGCTTGGCGTAATTAATGTTTGTTCTGATCCATATCTTGTGCACTTTACTCCTTGTGGATATTTTCACTCTGTGACAATACAATTTGCGACACCTGTTATATAAACAAACGTTCGTCAAACACCTCCCTATAACGCAGCTGCAAGTTTAAAATAGAAAATGTTGAAATAAAACACAGTTCATCTAGATAATAAAAAAAAAGCGAAAATCGCCTGAACGTTAGAAAACCATAACTTTAAAACTTAAAACAGGACTGAAGTAAGAATTGTCTGCCTAGAAATGCGCCACCACGAAACTGTTTTTGAACGATAAAGTAAACAGTGGACGACTTATCCTCTCAAACGTGCTATAAAGCGCGTACAAGCTCTCTGTATTAACTCGTACTGAGGCGAATCTCATATGCGCCTCATTCTCTCTGCATGGAGCTGCAAAAAAGTCAACTCCAAATATCAAAGGGGCATAGCACCATTAGCTTTTTCTAGAAATTTGAGCTCGATATGCTAGATACTCTTTTTGCAATGCTGTTTTTAACAACGTTTCGCAAAGGAAGTACTGCTCATTCTCACTTTCGCCGTCTAGAAATTTTATCGTTTTGGACTAGAAACAAATTTCCAGGAAATAGTAATTATTCAATTTTGATGCATCAAATTTCTGTGCAGGACTTTTCTGGTTGACATTTAAGGTGGTTCGATACAGTTTTCTGGAGACCTTACCAACATTTTTCAATAGGCTTTTAAGCGGCCTTCTCCAAGTCAGATCAACGTGAATTTTTCACCACTAACTGGTTTTGAATTGAAGTTTGGCAAGATATCTTTTCTGGTAAAATCGATATAACCATGACGACAATAAACAAGAAACTTAGAAATCAGTAAAAGTGAAACTTAGCGCGTTTAAGATTTCGCATTGAAAATCCCACATAGGCATCTTAAAATATGGTATATGACATATATATTTTGCAAGAATAAAAACAAATTATGTATGTTTGAATTAAAAGAAATGGATGACTTGCCATAAAAGATCAAGGAATTCTTCAAAGGTTGTTACAATCGCAAACTTCGTAAAGTGTATCGTAAAACCACGCTTCTTTTTGGCTTAAACTCTTCCATGACTGTGAGTTTTATCGCCTTTAGGCCGCCATATTGGTTGTTAATCGAGAATGTCCGAAGACGGCCCGAATCGGAAAGTCGTTCCTAGTACTCCTCGGCTGTCCTTTTGGACGGTATGATTTAGGCACAACCGTGGATGGGCGATGTGCAAAATCTGCGCCATTTTGAATAATAAGAAGTCTCTGCGCGCGCAACTACTTTCAGCTGAAAACCTTTCCAAGATTGTCGCGGGCTCTCTACGAGTTACCGAACGGACTGTTCTTTGCGTGGAATGGTCCAATTCATTTTTTCAAACTTTAATGCGATGTTTCTTAAAAAGTTCATCGTTGCTAGTTATGTCAAAGCCTTATCAGACTTAACAGGGAAGTGTTTACTACTTCAAGAAATTATATGGAAAGCCCGGTGTCGGCATCCGAGCAACGAAAAACCGAGCACCTTTGCTGTTGTCCTGCTGCTTTAAATTGCTGTCGACTTTTCTGAACAAACGGGAACTCAACCGAGTCATTGTACTCTGACCCATAACGGTCACAAATACAAACCAAATGAACCGAGTGATTGTGCTTGGTGGCCACTGAGCCAAATGACCTGTTGTGGTCAGGCAATATCTTCCAGACAGCTCTTTCATGAGTGATTTGTGTAAAAATTACAAAACCTGGAACATATGGTATATTTTACTGATCATTCTTATAGTATCGTAAAAATTAATTCTCCTTGGCCATCGTAGCTTAATAAGAAATAGCACACAAACTGCAATGACAAATATGACAGTAAAACGCATGTCGTTCATATTTAATGGTCAATACGACGACCGAATTGACGGTGTGGCTATGGGCTCTCCTTAAGGTCCTGTTTTGGCCAACATCTTTATGTGCAATTTTGAAGAGAAATGGGTCCTTATAATTAACTACAACGCTCGCCCTTCTGTTTGGTTTCGATACGTAGACGATACCTTCACCTTGTTCGACAATAAAAAACACAGCAACCCAGTTTCTACAGTACCTTAACCCTATTCAGACTGGGGGGGGGGGGGGGGGGGGGGGCTTTTCGAACCTCCCCTCCAGTAAAATTGTAATAACTCTTACACCGAAATAGCTATGAGGCTGAAATTTTCTGACTTTTCCTAGAATTTATCTACTGTAGGGACATTTTGGTATCCATAACATGTCAGTGTGATTAACCATGTTGCCATGGCAACCGGTTTTTGACACATAGGTTTTCAAAATATTAAAAAATGGTGAATTTTTTATTTTAAGATCTTGTTTTTTGACTTATAGTGCATTTTCTTATTATAATAGTTTTTTCTTGGGACTAGTTCTTGAAAAACACCAAAAATTTTTAACATCAAATATTTGGGGGGAGGGGTAGGTAAATTTTTGCTCACTTTTACTTATAGAGAAAAATTTTGTACTATTCATTAAATAACGCTTCTAAGTTCATTGTTTGGATAATAGACATTAGTTTGATACGTGTTTTATACATTCTGATCCTTTTCTCTTTTAGATATTTTTAAAATTTTAATTTAAACGAAAAAAAGGAAATCCAAGATGGCGGATCCAAGATGGCGGACAATAATTTCAAAATTATAGTTTTATCGCCTTTTTTTGACTTTTTTCGCTTTACAAGTGTGTCCTTGTTTGTATTTATTATGTTTTAATATTAAAGAGATGATTTTACAGTTATATTTGATATTTTAAGTATCTGGATGGAAAAATATCATAGAAACGTCGGAAAAACAAAAATTACGTCACTGTGACGTCATAATTGGGTGTGGCAGGTCAAAACTGGGTGTGAGGTTTCCTTGTATGGAGATGAACATTGTGTGAAAATTTCATGGTCCTAGCCTTACTGGTTCCAGAGATATGAAGGGGGGGGTCCGAGGAGCCCCCCCCCCCCCCCCCCCCCAGTCACAGATTGCCTAAAAAAGCCCAGTCTGAATAGGGTTAATAACTGTCACACAAATATCAAATTCACCGTTGAATTCGAGGATAACTTTGCAATCCCTTTCTTGGACATTCTCATCAAACGACACAATCACACTTTCTCAACATCTATTTACCGAAAGAAGACCTTTACCGGCCTGTCGTAAAATGGGACTCCTTCACACCTAGGAAATACAAAGTAAACCTCATCCGCACACTCACTTTTCGTTGTTTCCGTATCTGTTCGTCATCTTCTCTTTTGCGATCTTGTCTGAATGATCTGAGGAAGTTGTTGTTACAACATGGTTATCCTGCTGGTGTTGTCAATTACAACATTAATGATGTTTTGAACAGACAGCAGAACAGACTGAGGAATCCGATCATCACAGTTCCCAAAAAAGAAACAATCTTAGTTTTACCTTATTTAGGGGTACAAAGTAAAATTGTTACCAAACAGCTTAAGACCTGCATTAATAACAGGGTCGTAACGAGGTATATTTTTTCATCGCTGATCCCGTATTTTTACGCAAATTTTTAATCCCTGATCCCAAAAGTGATGAAAATTTTGATTCCTGATCCCACAAAAGTTTGTTTGCCTGATCCTTGAGTCAATGGAAAACACGCTGATCCTGATCCCGAGGGCTGTGATCCCGGATCCGAGGCTGTGATCCCTGATCCCATATACCTCGTTACGACCCTGTTAATAAATTTTATGGCTGCATTGATCTTAGGGTGATTTTTCAAAACGCTCATCGCATTAAGTCCTTTTTTCCCTACAAAGATAGGTTCAACCGTTCCCAAATGTCAAAACTTGTGTATAAGGCTAGTTGTTGGGATTGTCAGGATTTCTACATTAGAAAAACAAAACGAAGATTGCATGACAGAATCAAAGGCTCCTTGCGAGCGAAGTCGTGAATATGAAACAAACATCGGACCTTTTCCTACCCTACACAAAATAGGTCCTCTAAGATTGTACATATTATGACTACTTCCCTTATGTTGCGGATGCACGTAACAATATCTTTTACCAAACAGAAGAAGGACCTCTAAAACCTTCGCGTGTATACGTAGCTAAGGGAGTCCTGGATTATTCTCCAGAGCGTATAGCAAGCACGTGGCAAGTAAAATCCACTGTGATTTTTATCAACAATGCTTTGAAGGTGAATTACAGTCCGTACTGCACAATCTCAGCTCGGCAATGTTTGTCAGCCTCACACGAAGGAATGTGTTTACTAGCGAAAATGAAAATTACGGGATAAACTTACCTTTTCCTTCATTATTAATGTCGGATATCCTTGCCAAACAATAATAACAAGTAAAAGAACCCCAACGTTTTCCCAAACCGACGTTTCGTCTCATCGAATATTCGTAAACAAAAGGATCGTAATGCCGGACGTATGGTTTACTCTCATGTACTCCATGTATGCTTACCGAAGTGTAACATATCAACAATTTAGTATAAATTTAATATAAAGTTTACGATGAGCGAGTGACTCTTTCCAGTAACCGCGATAAGTCGTATTCGCGACTTAAAAACTGAACATTTTAAAGGGATCACAAGTACGTGTCATGCATCTGCTATCGCAGACACGTCACATCAACTGGTCACAACTTCAAATGGGACCACTTTGAGATATTGGCAAAACGTCGGTCTGATACTCACTGTACGATTAAGGAGACTCTACTTATTCAGGAACTCAGACCTACCCTTAACGATAATGTCAGCAGCTAATTCTTTATTAGTTTGCATCTTTTATATGCAAATTTTTCTCATCTGATGTTATTGTTGTTTGTTAATTAGTTACTTATTATTCATTTAAATTTAGTTGTTACTTGTATTCTAAACGGTCACTTCTGAGGATGTATGTTGTAACATACGAAACGTCAAGTTAATATTTTGTTTTCCAACATGCGTTTTATTGCCATGTTTATCACTGCAGTTTGTGTGCTATTTTGTTATTCTTATACTAAATTTGTTTTTTTTTACATGAAGTTACAGAAAAGAAAATGTGAAACAAGAGAAAGGCATTGTACATGTAGCTGTAGACAAACACATATCCATGTGCAAAATTTAATGAATTGTAAAGGTGATACCTTTCCTCGATTTCATAATGATAATTCAAGGTTAAAGGGAGGCATGTCTCCCGAGAATGCATCGAGAATAAATCGTTTGACTGAAAGCGTTTGGCTTCGTCTGATAGGACTGATACCACATGATGTAGGTGGATGAGGAAATTGTTTCTTTAAATCAGTTTCACACCAACTGTATAGGACTGCTGACTTGCACCTTGAAATTCGTATGGCTGGAATTAGCCATTTACAGGATTACTCAGAATTACACATCGAAAGTATTTCTGATGATCACTGGAATAACTATATTCGACAAATGTGAAAACAAGGCACATGCTGTGATAATATCATTATGCAAGCTGTGGCTAATGCATATAACTGTGTCGCATTCATATCACAGAATATAATATAGATTCACCTGAAGGTACATTATTAACTCCTGTTGCTGATCAGGAATTGATATATCCAATTTTTATTGGATATATCAATGAGTTGTACTATGTTTCAACAGTGACTAGGAGAAGTGGTCAAAGTAAAAACAAACTGAGATACAAAAAGAGAAAGTTATCAGAAACCAATGGAAACAAACAATGTATATATATATATATATATATATATATATATATATATATATATATATATATATATATATATATATATATATATATATATATATATATATACCGATACCATCGGTAGAGCGAATATAAAGAGAATAAGTGGACACGGTTAAACTTTTGACTTCGGTTTAATGCATACAGGTCTGTTTCGTACAGGGCGAACCTGCACTCCTCAGTGCAAGACCAAAAGTGAACTACAAAGATTTTTAATCGGAACACTGTGAAAATTTCGTACAGCTGCATGCCAAACGTGAAAACAATCATCGAAGGAAACAACAAGAAACTATTACGAATCAGTGAAGTCCCTGAAACCGAGAGAAAATGCAGTTGTCCGAAGAACACAACATGCCCCCTAGACGGAGAGTGCCTGGCAAAAGACATCGTATACTGTGCGAAAGTGACCTCCGGCGATACAGTGCAGACGTACGTTGGACTGACTGCTACAAGCTTCAAATCCAGATACGCCAACCACAAAACCTCATTCAAGACGGAATCAAAGCGTAACGCAACTGAGCTAGGTAAACACATCTGGCACTTGAAAGACAACAATTTAGATTATGCAATTAAGTGGAGCATTTTATGCCGTGCTCCCCACTACTCGAATACGACGAAGCGATGTAATTTGTGTATAGCTGAAAAGTTTTTCATTTTGTGCAAACCGGAAACCGCAACCTTGAACAAACGAAACGAATTAATCAGTAAATGTAGACATAAAGATAAATTTCTGCTGAAAAACGTGATGTGACATTGTCTAGACATGAACGTTATCCCCATGGAGATATGATGCTTTTTATACTGTAAATGTTCTTTGTAGTTCACTTTTGGTCTTGCACTGAGGAGTGCAGGTTCGCCCTGTACGAAACAGACCTGTATGCATTAAACCGAAGTCAAAAGTTTAACCGTGTCCACTTATTCTCTTTATATATATATATATATAGACATCTCAGGCACAGAGATTCACATTTTTACTTCACTGAAACGTTAGTAAATTTCAAATTTGTCTAATCATACACCTCGTAGAAATCGACTTGTACTTTTGGCACCTCATAATACTGCAATTATTAAATCCTGATTTAAGATGTACCCGAAATCCCCCTCCTCCCTCCGCCCTCCAATAAACGCCGCACCAGAATCACTTTAAATTTAATAAACACTGATGCGTTTAATCGAATAAATACTGTACCTGCAAACAGCTAAAGATAGGAGAGATTACATAGTATGAAAAGCCTCTCAACGTTTGCGGTCAATTCGCATTTAACCCTCAGACGTACACGCAAACAGATACACCGAACGTGGTACAAAGGGTGGGGGGGGGGGGCAACACACCCCACCTTGGGTTTTTGCGATGTTGCGATATTTCGGAAATATTTTACATCTAATAGATAGCCCGCGATGTGCGCTACAAGATAAGGTTAATATTATGGGTTGGGGAGCTGGTGGTGGTCCGTGACGTCATCCAAAATGACCGCTATCTTGGATTTTACTAAAAATTCGATTTGATCGGAAAAAATGAGGAAATTGAAAATATTGTTTGCTAGAGTTGCAAAATAGCATACAACTAAACCTTTTGATGCTTTTGGTAGCATTTTATGTTTTTTCGCTAACAAAAGGTGAAAACACGCTTTTTTCTTAAAAAATAGGTTGACCACATGTTACTTATGACGTCATATCTCGTTACCATAACAACCGGTTGTCGCCAAACTTTACCAAAATATGTCTCAAGGATAAATGAACAGCTACTGAAAACAGCATGTGCTAATCTTAAATGCATGGTCTTGAAAATATCGGAGAAAAATCTTTAGGGGAGTGGCAAATATTTAGGCTTTTACACAAGTTGCTCGGCAACTTTTGGCCTTTCGAGCAACTTTTGAGCAACTTATGGTTTCGAGCATTTTTTCGGCAACTTATGGTCTTTCGACGAAAGACCATAAGTTGCCAAAAAATGCTCGAAACCATAAGTTGCTCAAAAGTTGCTCGAAAGGCTAAAAGTTGCCAAAAAGTTGCCGAGCAACTTGTGTAAAAGCCTACAAATATTATCATGCATTATCATGCATTTTCATACCGAAAAACAAAGGAAAATAAAATTGTGAACCAAGGCAAATTTTGACCCACAACAGATATTTCAGTACTGTCAAAACTTGAAAATGTACTTTAGACTGGTGCGTCTGAAACGTACAATGAAATTAGGGCAAAATTGTTGCACTGCAGACAAACAAAATAAATATTTTTAACAGTTTAGCTGTCTTTATTTTAACTGGCTTACACATTTTATTCCGCAACATTGTACACAACACTATAAATGCTAAGACCCATTATTCTTGCCCAGTAATTTTAACTCTATGGGTGTCTCGCCATACAACAATATTGTTACTTGCCTTTGCGTTTATCAAATTTAAATACTTGTCTGTGTCAAGCATTCGATGGATTAGTTATATACCGTATTCCATGTTAAAATCGTTGTGGTAAATCATTGTCGTTATTACTTGTGTGCCAAAATTTTTCTTGACAGAATATAATCATTACATCTACATTAAGGCTGTAACAATACATCGAACTATCGATTAATTGCGATAGCGATGGATCGATAGTAAAAATGAAACGTCGATAAAAATCGCGATAGTGTAACGAACTATCGATAGTTTCGATAGTTTATATACTTCTAACATTTTAACTTCTTTGAAAAATAAAGACACCTATTTTACCCAAAAACAATCCACCTACTGCACCTAGAATGTTCTTAAGCACGCCATCCTCGTTCCCAGGGTCTACTCTAATGTTAGGGGGGGGGGGGGGGGGTATATGAATTGCTGAGGTTCAAACTAACGTCAAACATGGTGGCCAATTTTGTAATCGCCGCAAACAAAAAAGGAAAGGCTGCTGTATGTAAGCATTTTGGCTTCATAAAAGAAAAAGAAGACTCTGCTATCGACAACTGTCGATTAATCGGTACATGTCAGATAAGCCATAACATATTGCATGTTAAAATCGTAAATGTAAATCAGTGTCTTTATTGCTGTTCTGAAAACTGATTCTTGAGAGAATATAGGGATAACATCTACATTCAGGTCACTAACTACGCTAAGAAATTTTTTCATGCCTCGTTTAATTTTCAACATTGCTTCGTCTTGGTAGACTATCGTCGCTTTCTTTTCTATGTGCTATTGGCTGCAGCGCTGGCTCCAGGGGGCACGTTGTAGTACGGATTGGACTCATCATGCTTTCCCAGATCACAGTATGGTACATCCATCTGCATTATCACCTCCAGTTTTTCGATCAGCTGCGAGAAGCTGGGGCGAGTGGATGGATCCTCCTTCCAGCATCCACTCATCAGTTCATGTCTGTTATGGATACAGAAATAGGAAAAGCGATTGGCTCTCAGTTAAGATGTTACGTTTGTTATGAACAAAAAAGAACGGAAATAATTAAAGGAATACTATCCCGCAGAAATAACAAAATTTCAATTATTGTAATGTATTCTCAATTATGCTAATGTATTCTCAATTATGCTAATGTATTCTCAATAACCTTAACCCTCGGACGTGGGGGGGGGGGGGGTGTTTGCAACCCCCCTTAAGATTTTTCGCAGATATTTTCAAGACCATTTAAAATTAGCACATGCCGTTTTCAGTAACTGTTCATTTTTCCTAGAGACACATTTTGGTAAAGTTTGGTGACAACCGGTTGCTATGGTAACGAGATATGACGTCATAACTAACCTGTGGTCAACCCATTTTTGAAGAAAAAAGCGTGTTTTTTACATTTTTCAGCGAAAAAAACATATAAAATGCTACCAAAAGCATCAGCATATTTAATTGTATGTTATTCTACAACTCTTGCAAACAATACTTGCAATTTCCGCATTTTTCTGATAAATTTGAATTTTTAGTAAAATGCAAGATGGCGGCCGTCTTGGCGGCCATTTTGGATGACGTCACGGGCCCCCGGCAGCCCAGATACTTACCTTATCTTGTAGAGTACATCGCGGGCTATCTATTTGATGTAAAATATTTCCGAAATATTGCAACATAGCAAAAACCCAGGTGGGGGGGGGGGGGGAGTTGCAACAAATACACCCACCCCTTTGTACCACGGTTGGGGTATACGTTTGCATGTACGTCCGAGGGTTAATGTATCTCAATTATCTTAATGTATGCTCTATTTTCGAATTGCTGATAATTAACAATTATTGGATGAGGTTGAGCATGATAGCGATAATTATCAAGGCCAAAGTTTGTGTTATCTGCCGAAGCCGAAGGCTGAGGCGGATAACACAAACACAAACGTCACTTCTGCATGCATAAAACTATTGTCTGTAGGTATGACGTAACAGAAACAGCAAGCAATAATTAGCTGCGTGCTTATAGCCAATCAAAATCGAGCTAGTGACACCTTTGTATAATAATACACTTTGTTTGCCTCCCAAATTTTGCAAAAGCTATTATTTTGAAATTATCTTGGGAATATATAGTCCTTCCTAGAGCTGGGCATTCACGGCCAAGACTTAGTCTTGTAATAAACATCCCCCGCCGTTTACTGATGACAAGAGCAATGACAGCTCAATAAGACAAGGAATCCCGTTGGATGCGCTAAATTGGTTTGAAAGGCGATACGAATCTCACACTCCAAAATCAGTCGACCTTGAAGGATCAAAAGCTTGGGCTTTGTCTGTAGTCCCTCCTTTTCCTCTCTCCCCACCGCGCGTCTCGCCTTCTTCGCGTGGAGTGATTTGCACGCGCGCTCGCGTTTCGCTCGCTTTACTATCCCTGAGGAAAAAGGAGGGACTACTCGTAGTCTAGGTATTGATATCTGAAGTTTAACTTACTTGTGTTCTCCTAAGCTGATCAGAGGAAAATAAATTACTAAATAAGCAACCTACACTTCATCACTACACATGTCAGGCCTTTCCATGCGATAACCAGTCTTGATCAGTCGATACACCTCTGTATTGGTAAACATGGGATATGGAACACCTCCTGAATTTCCCATGCAAGAAAATAAAATACGTTAATGGTAAGCCGGTATGTAATAAACGTGATAATAAAAGTGTTAGCTCAAATGATGCTTAATTTGCTTTATCGTACATGTAAAGGCATAGCATATATTAGAACTAAGAAATTACTTTACGTAACTTGGGTTCGATCGCGCCTAGAATATTTAAGCGTGGCATGGTCGCCTGACACTAAAAGAAACATTACCAACTTAGAACAAATCCGACGTACGGCTACAAGATTCATTCTTGGCAAGGCCTCTGAACACGGGCGCCTTAGTAAAGTACATTCATTATCTTTGCATTATCGTAGGAAAATTAATGATTTAATATTCTTTGGTAAGTGTTTTAAGAATATATGCACTTTAAATATTTTATTTCGTATTTTCTAATAAATTAGGTATTTATAGGCACGGCTCTCAGGAAGAGCATAATGTATGATTAGACAAACCGTTGGTAAATAAAGATTATGTATGTATCGTTTCGCTCTTACGACAAGCTGCTGAGAAACGTTGATCATTTAACACTTTGTGGCTGTGGCCGCACTTGGTGAGTTAACTGGGTTATTTTTTTAGTAACCCGGTAAAAATAAGTCGGTGAAAAGGTGTTGGTAATAAAATAACCGAGCTTATTGAGCGGCCGCACTTCAGAAGGTTGAACTTTGAACGTGAGAGATCATGTTATCATTTGCTAGCGAGAGCTGCACAAAACAATACGATTAATGAGCGAAAACAATAGGCCGGTTCACACTAGGCACCAGAATGCACTTTAAGTGTACTTGATAATGAAGTAGACTTGAGGTCTACTTAGGAAAGACAAGACAAAAGATTTTCAGGGATGACTACCAGGTACGCACATCATGCGTATTTAGATGCAAATTACTTGCGAGCGCAAGTTGGTATGCAGTTGATTAGCCGTGATAAACAAAGTTGAAGGACTGATGTACGATATGCGTAAAACGCTAAGTCGATAATAAAATAATTTTTCTTATCAAGTCAAGTTTTATTTGAACTTTATTCGGCAAAATGTCGCCTCAGAGCCTGGTGTTTTAGAGTAATTTTACTTCTTCTGTGAAACACTATCTAACAATTATTGTGTGATAGTCAAAATTAAACAAAAGAAAACAAAGGAATTATAGTCTAAAAGTGCGTATTATTCTACTAACTATTTCACAGATAAAGTAAAATCACTCTACTATGCTCACTCTTTGTTAATTTTTGGGAATTTTTTCGTGCTCGTCTTAAAAACATGTTTTTGTATCTCGTGAGTATTGAATGCGCGCATGGCGGTAGCGTTTTTGATTGGCTAAGCCTGAGAATTAGACAACAACCTTTTTTCTCAACGTAGATTTTTTTTACCCAAAGTCCGCTTGAAATACACCTTCCAATACAACAGCTGAAGTAAAACTTGAGATCCTGCTGGTGAGTGTTTTTTAAGTCTTCCGTGACTCCAGAATTGGAAAACTAAAACGCAGAGAGCTCGTTCCCTGTGGAATTCAAAGTTGCGCGCCCCCGTGCTTTTATCTGCACGGATGCATGGCTGCACTGTCATTGGTCAAGTGCGCTTTCAAGTAAGGGGTAGACCATACTCTGAAGTGCACTTGGATCCTTTTGTTTTACGCATATCGCCTGGGCAACAAGGAAACCAACAAGTGCGGTCATTAAAACGTTCACACTCCAAGTACGCGAGCTACACTTGAGTGATTCCGCACAAATCTGCAGCAATTGCAATTCAAAAGGACGTTATTGATAAATAAGAAGGGAAATATGGAGCTTTTAGAAAACGAACTATTGCAAATTATTTAACTTTTTAATTACATTCAGCTGGTATTAATTTTTAGCTCTTTGATACATATTAAAATGAGATTTAAACGTGTAAATAAATCAGATGAATGCTTCTATTGAAACGTAACTCAGACTTAGAAAACGCTCTCGGAAAGGAGTTCACACTACAAGTACGTACCAAGTGCACTTCAAGTGCACTTAAGAGCCCTAGTCAGAACCGGCCTACTGCCTCTGCACGTGCATTTTTGAATTACATGAAACCTAAAGGGTCCAAAACTATATCATTTGCGGTCCGCACAATGGAACGATGACGTCATATGACGTAGTTATTAGGTAATTAGTTACACGGCCGCCATCTTGGATCCGCCATCTTGGATTTCTGAAACTTTTTAAAACCTAATTCTCCTTGGCCATCGAACTGCAGTGACAGACATGACAATAAAACGCATGTTGGAAAACAAAATATTAACTTGACGTTTCGTATGTTACAACATACATCCTCTCAGAAGTGACCGTTTAGAATAAAGTAACAACTAAATTTAAATGAATAATAAGTAACTAATTAACAACAACAATAACATAAGATGAGAAAAATTTGCATATAAAAGATGCAAAAAATCTTTTATCGTTAAGGGTATCGTTAAGGGTAGCTCTGAGTTCCTGAATAAGTAAAGTCTCCTTAATCTTACAGTGAGTATCAGACCGACCTTTTGCCAATATCTCAAAGTGTTCATAAACACGAACTGGTTTACATACCTAAGGTTGCCATTTCCCAAAGAAGAACACCATACGCCCAGCTGTGTAAGAATACAAATACCAAAATGAAATCAGCATTAAGAAAAAAGTGTTGCTACAACTAGTCTCTTCTTGGTCGATCGCGGCGGGCGGGAAGTTCTAGAATTGATACAGGAAGTCCCGCACTCCCTGTCTCTCGCTCTTTGGGGAATTTTAGCAGCCACGACGCCAACTCTAAGGAAAACATCGTTGAAAAAAGAACTCGCGCTCTTGCTTTTGAACTACTTTGCAATTGTTCCAATATTTTTTTTAAATTTGGCTGATGTGACGGAATTGTCCAGGTGCTGAATTCGTAGGGAAGGCTTTCAAGTTGAAATAGAGAAAGAAAAAATAACGTCGTATTTTCACGTTCTCCACCAATCCTATAATGTGATAATTTGACGTAGCTGATTTGTACGTGCAGAGGCATTGTTTTCGCTCATTAAATCTATTGTTATGTGCCTTTCTATCTGCCGTTGACGTCGTGTTTGCTAAAACTACTGATTACCAACGTCCAAGGTGACACCTAGGAGGGGAGGCGGTTCTTCGAATAGATGTCCAGTTTTAAATGAATGTAGAACATCGCTAATATACCTGTAGGTCTGCCCCTTTTTCAGGCGTCGTTGGGGTGCACCAACGTATAAAAAACAGAAGACTTCGTTGCATTTTACCTCCTTCCCACGACCCTGGCACTCTCAGAGGACGACTGTTCACGGTCTATTTTTATCGGTGCTTTTCTGCTTTCTTTTCTTTTCTTTTCTTTTCTTTTTTTTTTTTTATTTTCCGCTTTGTCACTTTTTTTTTTCCTGGAGACGAGGCAGCCTTTAGCTACAACATCTCGTTCCCAGAGTATGTGGGCTCCTCGGTCACCTCTGGAAAACCGCCGCTGACCAAGAGATTAGTCTGTTTGTTAATAAGTACCTTTGTGCCTACTTAACTTACTAAACGCAAACTCTAAAGTTCAAAGCCTAACTAAGGTCTACGTCTAAAAATGCCGTCAATCATAATTATGGCGACAAACATTGTACCTCTGAAAACAGAAACTGACAAACTGGATTGAAATCCACAACCCACAAAAATAGACTTTGATTTTAAGTAAAGCATCCTTGTTTCCTAACATGTCTGTTATGATATTTGTGACAGTAAAAAAACGAAACTGTTGGCCGAGTTTTAAACTTCAGAGTTCGCGTGTTATTGAAAAGCACAGTAAGGACCACAGGGTACCCAGGCTCACAACAGGAATCATTAAGGAAGCACAGTAAGGACAAGTGCTAACATCAGTCACCCGATTGTTAAAGTGCATATGAACTGAAAATTCTTTTTGCGTAGTTATAAAGTTTACCCTTTGAAACACACGATTCCAAAGTTTGATACGTTTAGAGTAAAAAATATTGAAGTTACAAGCGCTCAAACTTGTGCGATTTTACCCTAAAAATGGTCACAAAATTCAAGGGACTGGGGTCGAGTTGTGACGTAATGTTGGTTGCAAAAGTTTGTTTACGCTCAGTGACTCTCAGTGAGTTCTTGCCGCTACGGATGATTTAGGAGGGAAAAGATTCAGAAATGGATAGTTTGTCTAAAGTTTCAAGCGACCATGAGGAAGTTGAAAGCGACAAAGATGAAGATGTGGAGGTCTGCAGCCAAGTTACACTGTATCAGGAAGAAGTCGCTTAGTTTTCTAACTCTCCGCCATATTAGCTGTACCAGATTGATCTGATCTTGCAACCAACATTACGTCACATCACGTGACATTATGATATTTTGGCCGCGCGATTTGAAGACCATTTTTAGGCCAAAATAGGGTAACTTCGAACGCTTGTAACTTCGACAATTTTTACCCTAAACGTCTCAAACTTTGGAATCATGTGTTTCAAAGGGTGAATTTTATAACTGCGTTAAAATAATTTTCGGTTCATATGCACTTTAATATTGTCGTAATTACATCAGCATAATTGCGATAGACAGACAAATAATCCGTCGTTTTCTATATGTTACGATCAACAGTCACTGGGAATCGTCATTACCAATAAACAAGGGTACGACGCAGTGCTTGTTCGTTTGATCATTTTCAGTGATTTCTTGTGCAACGATACTTGTTATTATCGATTCTTGTTTGTTATCACTCAATTTTTTGTATTATTATTTTTATTATTATTATTATTATTACTATTATTATTATTATTATTAATTACACATCACTCTTGGTAGTAAAAGTGCTTTCATGAAGCGATTCTGGAGCCATCCATTTCACTGGAAGCTTTTTTGTCTTCTTTGAACTATACACATCCTCGTAGATTTGACGCATCAATCCGAAGTCTGACACCTTTACGCTATTATCACGGCCAACAAGGACATTACGAGCAGCAAGGTCTCGATGAACGAAATCGTTTTCGGCGAGATGATTCTTAAGACGAACAAAATAAAAAAAAAAAATACGTAGTAAAATAAATAAAGAATAAAAAGAATATAAGGGGATACCAAATGAAAAAGTTACATTATATATTATAATCCATCAAAAACATGCATTTTTCACGCAGTTCAAAACACATCACGTGACGCAGCAAAAACTGGCGATTACCCAATGGTATTCCCCAAGTGACAATCCCCAGTTTTCAAATTTTGCGTCCTACATTCGCACGTTCACGTCTCAAATGTATTTCTAAATTGAACAGAACTGATTTTTTTAACCCTCGGACGAACAAAGGGGGTTGGTTGCCACCCCTCCTTAAGGTTTTTCCCCGATATTTTCAAGACCGTTTAAGATTATCACATGCCGTTTTCATTAGCTGTTCATTTATCCTTGGGACACATTTTAATAAAGTTTGGCGATAACTGGATACTATGGTAACGAGATATGACGTCATAAGTAACATGTGATCAACCCATTTTTGAAGAAAAAGGCGTGTTTTTCACCTTATTTCAGCGGAAAAAAACATAAAATGCTACCAAAAGCATCAAAATGTTTAATTGTATGTTATTTTGCAACTCTAGCAGACAATATTTGCAATTTCCGCATTATTTTGGATGACGTCACAGACCCCCAGCAGCGCCCCAACCCATAGTATTTACCTTATCTTTTAGAGCACATCGCGGGCTATTAGATGTTAAATATTTCCAAAATATTGCAACATCGCAACATTTCATTGTACATTATCTGTTTCTCGTGGCTCGCAGTTTTCCTCGAGCTCGCTTCTCGAAACAGATAATATCCGCGGACAAATACCCGTGCGTACTTTCGCGTCAAATGTCAATTATTGTTTATTTATTCAACAAATTGACATTATGCCCATATATGGTCAGTAAACATGGTAGCCCTCCTAGTGGTAAACGTCACTGACCATAATATTACTGAACACAGTTTTCAATTTCCAAAACATGTTTCCAATGAGACTTCATCCATCTTCACTTTGAAGTGGAATAAAACCGCTAGTCGGTGTGATATAAATATAATATTGTAACGTTTATATCACGCAAATTTATTAAGCGGTTTTATGTCACTTTTAACTGATGATGGATAAAGAATCATCCCATACATGTCTTTGAAATTGAAAACTGTGTTCTCTTTTCTTAATATCGATATATCATGTCTACTGTTTTTGTTTTTTGTTTTTTTGTTTTTTCTTTTTTCTTTAAAAAAAATGTTTAATTGCTTTTGACGGCATTCTAAGATTTTGTTCTGGGCATTTATTTACGTTCTATTGGTGTTTAACTTGGAGGAAAAAAAACACGTTATACTGCGTAGAGAACATTTGATTTTGTTTCTTTTCGGAAAGTTGAAAAATCCATACCGACTTACGCTTTGGTAAACATATTGCCATTTATTCCCCCTTTTTTACAATGCCTGTGTCGGAGCAGTGCTCGCTGCCTTTGGTGAGTAATTTCAAGACTTAAAAAAAAAAAAAAACAATAAAAGCACACGGCAAAACGGCTTCGTTACTACAGCCCATCCGATTAAAAAAAAAAAAAAATAAAAAAAAAAAAAAAAAAAAAAAACATTTGGACTTCAGGACTGGACTTCTGTGGATTATGGACTGTGGAATGCGTGTCATATTAAGTAATGATCCACACAAGAAGGAAAGTGATGAACGGCAATGCACGATGGAATGTGAACTTTTTTCATTGTTACAACAAGTGATCTCATTGGTTTAGACTCAAAAACAGCTAAAAAGTTAAGGTTCAAGGTACCTTTTGTCTATTTTTTAAGGTTTGAAGTAATTTGAGACCCAATCGCACAACGTGCAATTTTTAAAAGATATTGTATTTGGGGAACTTCATCAAAGAAGCCAAATTATCAGCTATTGTCTTCTGCTATTCTGATTGGTTAAGCACAAACATTTCCTAAAATTTGTTTGACTCAAATGGATTTTTTTTATTATTATACTGAAATATAATTATGAACCATCAACCCGTCCTCTGTTCTAGAAACCAAAGATATTATATGTGGGAAAGAGCCAATGCCGTAGAACAATGACGTTAACCTTAGTTCTTATGTGGAGCGTTACTTAAGGTTACAGTGTACCTTCGGGGGTGTCTCCAGTATAACAGCTCTAGCGTCTTAAGATTACATTTAATATACCTAAACCCAGATATCAAATTAAAGCTTACAGAGCTGGCTATCTAAATATGGAAACCATTTGGTAATAAAATGAATTGTCGAATTTTTTACGACGTCTAAATTCGAACTTCCGAATCAGCTTTAAAACGCTATAACTCAAAGCGATTATTATATTTTGCTAATTTGATTTGTTCTCGGGTTTCCGGACACGAAGCGCTAAAAAAACGTGTCGGCGATTTCCCATATTCAATTGCAGTGAAAAGTTACAGAATATTTTCGAAAAGGGGACAAAAAAAAATTGGAATGATCGCACGGAAATGGCTCTTGACGAAAAAGTTTTCGGAATTAAGAAATTCGCCGACACGTTTTTGTTGATTATATGTTAGCCTAGCTTCTGTCCAAATTTGAGGAAAATCGAACAAATTCCCTTTGAGTTGTAGCTCTTTAAGGTGTCCCCAACAAGCGAAAAATTAACTTTGAGAAAACGGCGCTTAAAGAAACATATCGCTTAATAAACAAACTCCGCCCACAAAAGTTATACCGTCATTTCTCCGTCAATTTTCACTATTTTTCGATAATTTTTTTTTTGGATGAAAGTTCATCCTGTAAACTTTATTTTAACGCCAAAAAAAAATTTTCAATAAATTTTCGATCTGAAGGTACACTGTAACCTTAATGTCGATTTTTACTGAGTTTATTGCTTTCTTTAACTAGTCTTTTCAAATGTAACAGAAATAATTCACGGCTTGGAAAGTAATAGAGGACATGTAGATTTAATTTGATCGGAAATCAATAAATTAAAAATTAAAAGCGAGTACAGAAAAATTGGTAGCTTCAATCAACACGTCTTAGAGTGTAATGCGCATGAGTATAGGCTACGTGTAGCCTCTTACTGGTTAATGGTTGCCTTTGGAAACCATCAACCTATCATAACCAACGCTTGTTACTCAAATAATCCCAGAAAGCCTAGTGCTGAAAACTGGTGCTCAGTCTCCCAGAAGTTTCTGGAGTAGTGAATTCACAGTAGTCGGCGTAGTGACCTGGCCTTTGTGTAGAAGTGAGGCTGAAGTTGACCGTTTTGATGAAAACGTTCCTGTTTTTCATATATTTTTCAGCATGATTAACATATAGAAAGGAAAAACGTTTATATTAAAACAAGGTCAACTCCAGCCTCACTTTTACTCAAAGGCCCCTCCAAAGGCCAGGGTATCATATGCAAACAATTAACTATAAAATGGCATATTTGTTAACCCTCGGACGTACACGCAGACGTATACCCCAACCGTGGTACAAGGAGGGTGTTGCAACCCCCCTCCCTTGGATTTTTGCTATGTTGCAATATTTCGGAAATATTTTACATCTAATAGATAGCCTGCGATGTGCTCTACAAGCTAAGGTAAATATTATGGGTTGGGGCGCTGCTGGGGGTTCGTGACGTCGTCCACAATGGCCGTCAAGACGGCCGCCACCTGGGATTTTACTAAAAATTCAAATTTATCAGAAAAATACGCTATCGTTTCACTTGCTGAATTATGCCATATTAAATAGACAAGACATACCATCCCTAAGGATGATCAACGCTTAAATACAGTTCAAGTAAGGTCTGACAAAACTATATTTCGTTATATTTCAGAACAAAAAACATAATTACCATTCCCTTTGCTATTTGCCAAGCAAAAGAAAACAATTGTTTAGTTGAAAAGCTATCTTCTTCCTCAAATCCATCCTCCTCGAGATTTTTCGTTGAAAGCAACATGGCGGTAGTTTGACGTTTTACTTGCGATGTTGTTGGGATCGTCAGGAAGTCTTGTTCAAGCAATTTTGTACGTTCATCATCCTAAATGGATAACAAATAAATCTAAGACTTAAAAAAAAAACTCAGTCAGGTGTTATCTTTACGATAGGAACTGATGAGAGCACTAATGCTTTTAAGCACAAGAAAAAAAAAAAAACGATTAGCAGCAGTTACACAATCACAAACGTAAATGAACAAACTGGCTAACTTACTAAAAGTTGACATTATGCCTTTATATGGTCAGTAAACGTGGCAGCTATCCTGGTGGTAAACGTCACTGCCCATAATATTATTTTGAAGTGTGTTGGTGCGTTACGTTAGGTCCGATGACTTCGAAAAGGGAGGGGTTTTTAACAACCTTAAGAAAAGTGAACACAGTTTTCAATTTTAAAGACATGTTTCCCTGATACTTCATCTATCTTCAGTTTCAAGTGGAATAAAACCACTGGTCGGTGTGATATAAATATAATATTGTAACGTTAAAAAAAAAAAAAAAAAAAAAAAAAAACATTCGCAGCAGTTACACTATCAACAAACGTAAATGAACAAACTAGCTAACTTAAAGTAATAAATAACTTTTTAAGTGGTGCAGTGATGTTGTGGTTAGCCTGTGCGGTGGTGTAGTGGTTAGCCTGTGCGGTGGTGTAGTGGTTAGCCTGTGCGGTGATGTAGTGGTTAACGCGTCAAACGTTCAACTCAACGGTCGGCGGCTCGAGTCTGGTCTCTGCGGTCGTGTCCGTTTCCTTTGACAAGAACTTTATTCTACACTGTCTCTCTTCATCCAAGTGATCCAAGTGTATAAATGGATACTGGCCACATAACGCTGGTGGTAACCGGGCTTGCGATGGGAGTAGTAATACTTTCAGTTGCTTCATGCTACGGAAACCGGGTTAAGCTCCAGCAGTTGTGAGCCACTAGGCTCGTGAAGTCTTTACCCTCAGCCAAACAAATGTTATATGTTTCGATCGGAATGCGAGGAAAATGAATAGGTCGGTAAGAGGCGAATGTGTCTTCTGTCGTCATTTAGTTACATTTTATCTCATTGACATGCGAATTTACGTAGACATGGTGCTAAATACGAATTTACTTCAACGTTGAAAGCGCTTGCTTGTTAACCCTCGGACGTACAAGGAAACTTATACCCCAACCGTGGTACAAGGGAGGGGGGGGGGTTGTTGCAACCCTCCCCCCTTGGGTTTTTGCGGCGTTGCAATATTTCGGAAATATTTTACATCTAATAGATAGCCCGCGATGTGCTGTACAAGATAAGGTAAATATTATGGCTTGTGGCGCTGCTGGGGGTCCGTGACGTCGTCCAAAATAGCCTCCGATATGGCCGCCATCTTGGATTTTACTTAAAATTCAAATTTATCGGAAAAATGCGGAAATTGCAAATATTGTTTGCTAGAGTTGCAAAATACAATAAAACATTTTGATGCTTTCGGTAGCATTTTATGTTTTTTCGCCGAAAAAAGGTGAAAAACAAGTATTTTGGTTCAAAAATAGGTTGATCACATGTTATTTATGACGTCATGTCTCGTTACCATAGCAACCAGTTGTAGCCAAACTTCAACAAAATGTGTCTGAAGGATAAATAAACAGCTACTGAAAACGGCATGTGTTAATCTTAAATGATCTTTAAAATAACGGAGATAAACCTTACGTCCGACGGTTAAACTAATATTTCAAAAAAAATATCCGTTGTCTAAAACTAAAAAAAAACGTAGGGTTGCAATAACGCTAATGAGCCAAACATTCGTTGTAAAATGTCGAGTTTTGAGATTAACTGCGCAACAGCGAATGTTTATAGGTTACGGAATTTTGTTGAATATTTTTTTATACAGTATCTTCTTACTTTGTCAGAAGTCGATGGAGGCATTTCTAGGACGACATCTTTGTTATCCAGTGGCGGTGACAGTGTGATATGTGCTGTGGCTGCTGTGCATGATGTTTGCTCTTCCTCGACCTTACTAGATTCATCATTGTTCTACATATAAACGAATTAAATTGATCACATTTTGAATAACGAAGGAAAAACAGTTTGGTTTTATGCAAATCATCATTGTCCTGCTATTGGATGTTATGATGGAAAACTTTACTGCAATCCATCCTTATTTTAGTCAGATTATTAATAGACGATGCCCTGTTCATGATTATGTCACAATTATCTTGCATTGTTCCACCTTCCACCCTCACTTTGGTAAATTACTATAATCATATAAATTTTAATGTATTGCATCAATTTCTTTCAATAAGAAAATATAGTATTTCTTAAGGGGGAACTTTACCTAAATGCCATTTTTCATGGCTTTAACCCTATTCAGACTGGGCTTTTTTAGGCAATCTGTGACTGGGGGGGGGGGGGGGGGGGGGGGGGGGGCTCCTCGGACCCCCCCTTCATATCTCTGGAACCAGTACGGCTAGGACCATGAAATTTTCACACAATGTTCATCTCCATACAAGGAAACGTAACACCGAGTTTTGACCTGCCACACCCAATTATGACGTCACAGTGACGAAATTTTTGTTTTTTCGACGTTTCTTTCATATTTTTTCATCCAGATACTTAAAATATCAAATATAACTGTAAAATCATCTCTATAATATTAAAACATAATAAATACAAACAAGGACACACTTGTAAAGCGAGAAAAGGCAAAAAAAGGCGATAAAACTATAATTTTGTAAATTATTGTCCGCCATCTTGGATCCGCCATCTTGGATCCGCCATCTTGGATTTCCTTTTTTTTCGTTTAAATTAAAATTAAAAAATATCTAAAAGCGAAAAGGATCAGAATGTATAAAACACGTATCAAACTAATGTCTATTATCCAAACAATGAACTTAGAAGCGTTATTTAATAAATAGTACAAAATTTTTCTCTATAAGTAAAAGTGAGCAAAAATTTACCTACCCCTCCCCCCCAAATATTTAATGTTAAAAATTTTTGATGTCTTTCAAGAACTAGTCCCAAGAAAAAACTATTCTTATAAGAAAATGCACTACAAGTCAAAAAACAAGATCTTAAAATAAAAAATTCACCATATTTTAATATTTTGAAAACCTATGTGTCAAAAACCGGTTGCCATGGCAACATGGTTAATCACACTGACATGTTATAGATATCAAAATGTTCCTAGATAAATTCTAGGAAAAGTCAGAAAATTTCAGCCTCATAGCTATTTCGGTGTAAAAGTTATTACAATTTTACTGGAGGGGGGGTTCGAAAAGCCCCCCCCCCCCCCCCAGTCTGAATAGGGTTAATGAGAATATCTCGTTCACCTATCCAGAAACTCTGTGCTGATCTCTCAAAAGGATTCGAAAAATTTTGAGAAATAAGAAATTTTGAAGACTTAATGAAGTTTTAAAATTAAAATTCGTAGTTTTAACTATTAAAATATTTAATAGATGGACACCAAAATAGTACACTAGCAACTAGCAATAAACAATTTAAAATTCGTAGTTTTAACTATTAAAATAATTAATAGATGGACACCAAAATAGTACCCTTGCAACCTGGGGTGTTCTAGTGTGGGTATCGGCGGTCTGTTTGTGTTCCAAAAATCATTTTCTTTCTTCTATCCCTTCTTTAAACCACATATATTTTCATTCAAATTTAGGTTGACATTCACTTTGTTCGCCTGAATGTTAGTTCATTTAAACTTCAATAGATTATACGCATTCCTTCCACAATAACAATAATAACCAAACACGATCGCAAAATGCTCTTAGAGCACCGACAAAAATATATCAGGTAAATTCTTAAAGGAACAACAACCCATAATTAGTTTTTAGCACATTTTCTGGAACGATCTTGATCTGCCCAATTTTGTCAGGTTACAATCCATTTCCATCCTGGACACCTGTAGTCATAGACACTTGATTGTAGTTTCAGCGTATACATAGAGTAATTTTAAGCATAACTGAGCCCTTGCATGTTTTTGGGTTAACATTGATGTGCCACTTCTAAAAACACCATAATAATCTTTTATGTGCAGGCTCAGTCTCACCGGGGTGTAATTATTCAAGTCTCCTTTGTTAGAATGGCACAATGGAATTCAGAGTACATGTAGGAACGCTGGGACGTAACATTGCCCTTCTTTTCACGAGCGATTTTTCAAGTCGCTGAAAGAGTGACAGTCGGAAATCTCGCGAAAACAGTTGCTTGTCCAACTCGCTTAAGGTTAAGCGAGTCGGCGAACTACAATAGAATTCTCATTAAATTGAAGCCACCAAACCAGGTCGCTTAAGCTTGTCGGCAATTAATTTCGGCCAATCACATTTGGCCAGCGTTCAAACAGCTATACCGTGCCCGATATGTTTTCCTTTGTTAAAACAATGGCTGTGTTTTCACGAGGCTGTTTTTCTCGCTTAACATTCCTGTAGGTAATTTGTTTACTGACCGCGTTAAGCAGCTTAAAAAATTTATGCGTTTTCACGGACAGAACTTTATTCATTTTTCTTATACCATGCGCGATATATTTTCTTTTGTTAAAGCTATAGAAAATTAGAACACAAAAGAACGACAATACAATGCCCTTCTTTGTTGTTTAATTGCCGACAAGCTTAAGCGACCTGGTTTGGTGGCTTAAATTTAATGAGAATTCTATTGTAGTTCGCCGACTCGCTTAACTTTAAGCTAGTTGGACAAGCAATTGTTTTCACGAGATTTCCGACTGTCACTCGCTCAGCGACTTGAAAAAACGCTCGTGAAAACACGGCCATTGTGTGTTCGTGTACATGTGGGCACCGTATGCAAATTGCCAATAAGTTGAGGCATAGCACGTGCAGTTCGTGCTGGAAACAAAAGAAATTGGAAAAAACAGTTTTACATCAAGCACCACCCAAACCTGCACTTTAAAGAGTATTATGGTGTTTTTCGAAGCGGCGTATGCAACCATGCTGGAAGCAGGGGTGGTGTATTGGCGAGAGCACTCACCTCCCACCAATGTGACCCGAGTTCGATTCCTGGCCCGACGTCATATGTGGGTTGAGTTTGTTGTTGGTTCTCGTTCTTGCTCCGAGGGTTTTTCTCCGGGTACTCCGGGTACTCCGGGTACTCCGGGTACTCCGGGTACTCCGGGTACTCCGGGTACTCCGGGTACTCCGGGTACTCCGGGTACTCCGGGTACTCCGGTTTTCCTCCCTCCACAAAACCAACATTTCCAAATTCCAATTCGATCCGGAATCCGAGGGCCACAAGTTTGTCAGTCTCTCGAGACGGTTAAGTGTTACCCTTGTTGAACAAAGTCTATTTATTTATTTAACCAAGCCGTATGGCGTTTCAAAGTGACACTACAGTTAGTGGCATGGCCCCTTTAAGAAAAAAAAAATCAAAACCAGCCTGATCAAACCAAACCCATATAATTTTCTTGAACTCAAGTATTTTCTAACCTCGCTATTACACCTAGAGTTCCAAAGTAGCGGTACCCGTTACTTTCGGAATTAGCAGACCTAAGGGGCCGTAACTTTTGGGTATTCGCTACTTTCAGATAGCCGTTACTTTCAGGCAGCTAAAATACGTGAGTAATTGAAGAAAAATATTAATGGTAAACACAAACGCGGAAGAAACATAATTTCACTTTAATTCTTCCTTTTTCATTTATTATTTAGTATTCTTCGATATTCTTCTACAGTGCATCATCCCCATGGAGACGTGCACTTTGGTATCGATTGGACCGTTACTTTCGGGTAGACCGTTACTTTCGGGTAGACCGTTATTTTCGGGTAGACCGTTACTTTCGGATGGACCGCAACTTTCGGCTTTCGGGAATTACTATAAAGGTCGGAAAATTAACGTTACTTTCGTGTATCCGTTACATTAGGGGGCCGCTACTTTGGGAACTCTACGGTATATATCGAAAAACAATATTTAAAAAAATGGAGGCTAAATGGGAATGTCAATTTATCTGCAAAGTATTCTTACTTCAAGTAGATTCTCATAAGGCGATGTATTGTCCCTAAGGACACCCTTCATATCTTGTAATGGAATCATTTCCACCTTTCCATGGATCTGACCTTCACTGGCATGATCCGGGATAACTTTGTTCTCCTGCAAATTTATAACAGAAAGTTCAGTGGAATACAAAAATGTATTACACTGTAATAAAAAAAAAACAAAAAAAAATTTTTTAACTTAACAGTTTAAAAGCTTCCTACAAGGCACTTAAAAACAAATTCCATCATTTTGTGATGAGGTGAATACAACCTTCATTTGGGTATCATCTTCCTCTTCCACTTCTGGAATAACTTTGTTATCCTGTGTAAATAAACAATTAATTATTACATCAATTTCAGTTAAAGCAAAACTTGACCACTTGGAAATAAAAACTTATTGAACTTGTTAGTTTTGAACTTAACAGTTTAGAAGCTTCCTACAAGGCACATAAAAACAAATTCCATAAAATCGACCCGAATTGGAGCTTGCGTCATCATGCTGTTCAGATACTTTGCGCATGACTTAATGAGGGTAATAATGATTAATTATATATGCATTCCATTCTTAGTTCACTTAATTTCTTTGGGCAAAGTTTTGTTCATGATGTCTTGTTCACTATAATTTTGTGATTGGATGAATACAGCCTTCATTTGGGTATCATCTTCCTCTTCCACTTCTGGAATAACTTTGTTATCCTTTGTACATAAACAATTATTACATCAATTTCAATTAAAACAAAACTTGACCACTTGAAAATAAAAACTTATTGTACCTCATGTGACAACATATGATATATGTTTATAATTTTATATCGCTTTCAAGGAGAACCCCTTTGAGCAACGAATCTCCACGGCTTCCAAGACTGGGAATAGTGACTATGTTTTAATAAAATGGGGGATAGATAAAGGTAAAGGTAGACAAACAAAAAAATGGGAGGACTACATATAGACAATATATATATATTTTTTTATTATATAAATTGAGTAAACGATATAATCCCTCGTGTGTGCTTAAGTATGGAAAACGAAATTTCTTGTCAAAGTAATTAATTTAGGCTTATTTTAATAAGCCTAAAAGTATTATATTAAAGAGAAAGCGCGTTTCATAAAACCAACGTTTAGGTTCTATTTTCTTTTGTTGACAAACTACATGTAATCCCGCGCGCGAGCTCAGGTCACGCGAGGCACGTCCTCCTCCTTTTGACAATGACGTGATTAGCTCGCTCATTAGACTATTCAGTAGAAGCAGTAAATTATAGCAGAATGTTACATAAAGAAATAGCTTATGAAAACATATACCCGCTTTATTTCTTACCTCTAATCCTCTGTTTCCTTCTCGGTCATTTGATACTTGATTGTCTGCATATAACTTCTCAGAGTCTTCTCGTTTGTCTATCTACAAATACAACTAGCGCTAGAATAGTTGCCATAAGTCTCATGGAGGCAAATCGACATTAACTTGACACGTCTCTGCACAGGCTATGCGCAGGCTAGCTTAGGCTAACACTGATCAGATTCACAGTTTAATTTAAATGAGATGCACTAGTGGTTTTAGGCACCCACTTGAAAACACACACACACACACACACACACACAAAAAAAAAAAAAAAAAAAGCTGTACACAGATTGAACTCGTGGCGTCTTCATTAAACCCAGTGCATTATTTAGAAACAAAAAATTATGTATGAAAAGTAAGACTACATAGTGAAATCCGGCTTTAAGTGTATTGTAAGTGCCCCTAAGGCACGGGAATTAATCCAATTGCTATGATTTGTTTTACAGTCGTTTTTTTCCGGTCACACAAGGTGATCCGTCACGCACTCAACTTTATCATCTGAAACCTTTAATCAGTCATTTGCATTTCCCGCCGTTCTTCAGTTTTCACAACTATTTTTAAAAGCCTCCTATTACAACTACGAAATGAAGAATAAACAGTCAATGGATTCTACAGTGTCACAGTGAATCTTCGATTGTGGAGCAGTTACGCTACTTGCTACGCTTAAAGCCCGGGTGCACAACTCGTAGAGTTCTTGTTTAAAGTAACAAACTATAGTTGCTCTCTCTTATGACCTTGAAGATTCTATGTTAAGTGATATGACGTCACTTTGTGGTCATTTTTATCTCGTGAATGCGTGAAGGAATTCTTTGTCTTCAAACTCAGTATAAAAAATTGAAACCGATCTGTGGACTTCAACTGGAGTTTTAAAGACTTCGGTAAACGCTACAGCACGATATATGTTTCTAAATGTCTAGCCATTCGAGAAAGCGCCTGGTCTTTCATAGTAAACCAGCACTAACGTCTGCAGGCATTGAGAAGATAAGTCGATAAGCAGAACATTTTGGAAGTTTCAAGTGAAAAGTGATCAACCCCATGTCACTCCACGCGTCTAACATGAACCGTTCTCAGATTCTACTCGACTAGTTCCTATTTGCGAAAATGCTACAGCGATACTAATTCTATTCCATCAATTCAAACACGGTGATAGCTTGGAACCAGCTATTAATTCTCGCCGCTACATTTAATCTTTACTAGCCCTATTCAGACCGGTTAAAGCTATGAGTATGAGACGTAAAACTTGGTGAGTTTACAGTACTTCAACATGTATAAATTAAGGTAAGTCACGTGAGGCGATGACTTAACGGAATGTAGGAATAGGCTTATTTCGATATATTAATATTCCTACTTGGCTCCGAGGCTTAGGGTAATGAAACAAAATAAGTCACGTTGAGGTTATTTGGTTTCCTTTTTGTTACAAAGGGAACTTCGGCTGAAAAACAGTTTTAGATCCAAAGTATTCGTAATGATTATATTTAACTCAGGCTGGGGTTTTAAGTCAGTATCTCCGTAACTGGTTACTGAATGTGAAGTGTTCTTTTTTCAGTTTAAATTTCCCGCGGGCCGCCATGTTTTCTTTATGGTAATTTATGACGTCATTACGTTGTCGAAGATGTCAATATGGAGTTTACAGAAGAAGATTTCGCGGTAGAACCGTACAATATTCAGTCAAAACTGCATTTAAAGCATATATATTTATAAATTTACGTGATGTTGACTTAAACCGTCGTATTGAAAGCTGACGACAACGCAATGACGTCATAATTTCCCATCAAACTTTGCGAAAACAAACATGGCGGCGCTCGGGAAATTTGAAAGCAAAAAATGCAGAAACAAAATGCGCAGTATTCAAGAGTTAAAGGTTTGTAATCACCTTCAAAACCCATAAACCAGTTTAACAATGACACGAACTAATGATCTAGAAGAAATATGTTTTCTAGCCGAGATTCCCTTTAAGATTGGGAGTCAAGTTAGATTGCTTTATATATCGAAATTGTCCTATGACAGTGTGATTCCGAATGACAGCCTCTAGAACGAAGTTTAAATGTTTTCTTTATAATGTTAAGATGTTAACATTTTTTGATTGACAAGTACATGCCAGTTGCCATGGGTTAAAGCAGTCTAACTCCTTAGGGCAAACAAAACTCACCAACACCCTAGAGAAACAACAACTTGAACTTTCGACTCGCACGACATCAGGTCGTGCTCCTTGGAACCGTCGCAAATTTTTGTGCCAGCCGCGTAATTAAACTTGACACCTATATAACTTTTTTCTATTGTTGAGTAGGGAAGTATCACAAAACACTTAATGACTGGCCCTACGGAAAACAGTGAGTTTCGTTTCCCTTGGGGCCAGTCATTAAGTGTTTATTGCCTTACCATTTGTCTCCTGTCACGTAACCACTTTAGCAGGTCACCAAACGGAACGTACTCAATCACCAGGAACTTTTCCTCCTGAAGTGTGCAGCAACCAACCAAGGAGACAATATTCTTGTGTGAACCCAACAGCTTCATCTGTTCAATCTCAAACATGAACTCTTCTTTTTGCGCTTCAGTTGGATCGTCTAACGACAAGTAAATTATTCAATAGTAGAATCGAGATGTCAGTCTCTAACGTACTTGTTCTATATTTTGTTACGAATAGAAATCATGGCACCGTTGCCATCCTTTTTTCAATGTCATATTTACAGAGAAAGCGATAAACATCGACAATTACTTCGTTTTAAAAAATGAGAATGACGTTCTGGAGTGTATGTATTAGGAGGCTAGCGTAACTCATGTACGTAGCAAATCACTGCTCGCATTTGTGTGTTCTCATTGCTTCGACTATTCACGGTGGTCGGTTGCTAGGGCTTTTCCTCCCGCAACTCTTGAAACTGAGAGTTTTAGGCTATAGACAAAAGTAGAATACATCGAATCTAACGAAACTTGGAAGAAAAGTAGGTGGATAAATTACCTATCAATTGATGATAATTTCATCCCATTTGACTGCTATTGTGACGTCATAAATGATGTCCAAATTTGGCATCAGAATTAAAATTCAAGAAAAAAGTATGAAAATGTTGTATTACTTTTCAGTATAGAATTCTATGATTTCTGGTGAAAACCCCATCTCAATCGGATAAAAAGGCGTAAAGTTACAGCTAATTAAAGAAATTCAAATTTCCCGCCAAATGACCATATATGGTCAAACTTTAGGGGTATTTAAACGCGAAAACAATGAATGTAGTCGCAACGGAGAAAGGACAAAGTTGCATAAAATCGAAATTGTAGTTTTTTCAACTTAGCATATGTTGTACTATGACGCGTATTTCATCGCGAATTACGTCATTATGTCACAATGACGTAATCGTGATGAAATACGCGTCATAGTACAACATATGCTAAGTTGAAAAAACTACAATTTCGATTTTATGCAACTTTGTCCTTTCTCCGTTGCGACTACATTCATTGTTTTCGCGTTTAAATACCCCTAAAGTTTGACCATATATGGTCATTTGGCGGGAAATTTGAATTTCTTTAATTAGCTGTAACTTTACGCCTTTTTATCCGATTGAGATGGGGTTTTCACCAGAAATCATAGAATTCTATACTGAAAACTAGTACAACATTTTCACACTTTTTTTCCTGAATTTTAATTCTGATGCCAAATTTGGACATCATTTATGACGTCACAATAGCAGTCAAATGGGATGAAATAATCATCAATTGATAGGTAATTTATCCACCTACTTTCCTTCCAAGTTTCGTTAGATTCGATGTATTCTACTTTTGTCTATAGCCTAAAACTCTCAGTTTCGAGAGTTGCAGGAGGAAAAGCCCTAGCAACCGACCACCGTGATTACACGCAAAATGCTTCGTTAAACAAAGTCGAATTTCAATAACATTGCCTAAAGTGGTCACCTTGATTTCATTTGTGATTGTTTTTTCTAGATCATAATTTACCTTGCAAAACTTTCACTGCAACAATCTGACGTACTTTCTCTGGATCTTGTAACATCTGTTTCCCAGTGTCAAACACTTCTATCCCAGCTCGCTTCGTACACGTGGCTTTGTGAACCACACCAGACGCTCCTCGTCCGAGCTCTTCCTCGTATTCGATTTGATCAGGAAGAATTTCCCACTTGTCGAGGGGAATAATTTTGCGTTGTAAACGCGCTGATCTGAAATATATAAAGAAATGATGTTTAATAGTTAATCCATTCAAACAGTAACCACAGTACTTTCTATACTTTCTCAGAGTCTATGATCTATTCTATTTTCCACCATACATGTAGCTGGTAGAACTTGGGGGGAATTTTCTTTCCGTGAGTTGTCCAATCAGAAACGAAATTTTCGAACCACACGTCAATCAAGCCAGACCACGCAAAATGAATCAAAGATAAACATTTTCAGTATAAATTGAATCTTAGTTAATTCATCATTTTCGTCATGTTTAGGTTCTGAAAAATCTACCCACTTTAAAATATTTCTACTCATTAAGTACTTTGCTCAAGGGATACTGGTACGTCATTTCTCAGTTTTGGCTCTGAAAATAACTACGAGATAATTATAACTCTAAGTAGTTTACTGCGTGCTAATAATATTTTCATTGAATTGGCAAGCTCAATCGCTTAAAATAGAATGATATCCTGTAGGAATTCGTTTAGAAATAAATCCATTATATCATTTCTGAAGTTTCACTGCTATAAGCTCTCATTGATTTTGCCTAGTATTATTCACTAGCTCTTTAGCCTATTTCTTAAGTGCATTTGAGCTTACAATGGAGGTATCGAGTTCTTAAGGTAACAAAGACAAGACATTAATTAAACCTGTCCAGTTTCTTTTTGTGTAACGCCTTGTAGCAACGGAAGCCAATGACTATAGACAGCAGCAACAGAATGAGGGCAACACCACATGATATATAAACAATCGTTTTGTTGGAATTCGTTAATTCTGTGAAACGTAAAATAAAGATAAGAAAGTCACAGTAATTTACAACAGGAAAGTAACCGGAGTTATAGCAACACTCGTTTCAGCAAACATTTACCCCTTTTTGTCTAGGCCTTTTTGGATGGCTGAGGAGGGGGGCGTTGGAGTCACATTGTGCCCCACACATTCGCAACTTCAAGAGCATAAAGGCTAACCTAGAGGGTACATGGAACCTTCAAAACTGTATCCTTTGTGGTTTACACAATGGCGCGAGGACGTCATTTGACGACGACTTGCGTAATTAGTTCTGAGCATCCGTTATTTTTGTTCCGCCATCTTGGATTTCAGGAATTCTTGAAAACCTCTTAAAAACAGTTTAAACAGAATAAAGAATGCTAAAATGGCATGTAAAATTTATGACGACAAACGCAGGACTATTTTTTCATTAAAAGTTAAAAATGCATTTTGTTTAAAAAACATCGAGATTATAACCTCAAGAGCATTAACGTCATGACTTCCTATGAGACAACTCCAAGGGCATTAAAGCTATGAAACCTAAAGGGTATATAGCACGTCCAGAACTTTGTCCGTTGCGGTCCACTTTGCGGTCCGCTTAATTAGTTCTACATGGGCGCCATCTTGGATCCACCATCACGGGCTTCTCCAAAATCGTCCAAATTGACTCAAAATTAATCAAAACCCATAAAGGAACGCTAAGTGGCATATTAGGGGATAAATGTGTGTTTTTTTTCTTGCATTTAAAGGCAAAACGCCATAACGCCATTATGGTAACAACCGGGAGGGCACAATGTATACATAAATTGTATATTACGCTCACTGTTCATACAGTTTGAGCACTCTATGGATTGGGTGGAGAGCCTGGTATGAGGTGTTCACTATTGGCATATTGCTTTGCTCACTGTTCGCAGTTTGAGCACTCTCGTGACTCCACAATGCAATCCAACAATGTGTAACCGTACATCCTGAGCCCAAGTTCAGGAGTTGCCATAAAGCCATTATGGTAATAACCGGGAGGGCACATTGTATACATAAATTGTATATTACACTTACTGTTCATACAGTTTGAGCACTCTATGGATTGGGTGGAGAGCCTTGTATGTGGTGTATATATATATATATATATATATATATATATATATATATATATATATATATATATATATATATATATATATATATATATATATATATATGGAGGAAAGAAACAAATAAACTACGCTTTCATCCCGACAAGCCTATTTCGTGGTTGCCCACTCATCAGGGGATTCAATAAGAATATTCTTTACCATCGCTTCTTATATACAAAATAATTTACATAATAACAATAACAAATCTATGCGGCGCGAAGTTTAACAGTTCAGCTGTTGCGTAGAAGGGCTTTGTTTCTATGGCGGCAAGAAGACACGAGTTCATTACGTTTGTTAAGTGTAGAAAGTTTCGGTCGGCAAATGATTAGAAATTTTTCCTTTGGGCAGAGGTTGCATCTTTTGCTTGAGCTGTTGTACGGTGAATGCGAAGACAGGATGCGCCATGAAATATAGTGTTCGATGTTGTTGTCTTTGAGAGTCCAGATGTACTTGCTTAGTTCAGTTGAGTTTCTGTGTTTAGAGTGGCGGAATGATGCGGTGTGGTTTCGGTATCTTGTTTTGAAGTCGTTTTCCGTGAGTCCGATGTATGTTTCTGTTGTGTTGTTGTCGTTGCGCGTGACTGTAGCTTGGTAGATGACTGATGATTGTAGGCAGTTTCCGTCGAGTGGGCATGTGTTCTTTTGTCGGCAGTTGCATGTCTTCTTGTCTTGAGTGGTATTAGAGTTAGCTGTGGCGGCGTCGTTGGCTTGCGTGGATGACTTTAGAATCTGCTTATTATGGTTATCAATTATCTGTTTGGCGTTATTCATGCAGCTGTAACTTATTTTTATGGTGTTGCAGTTGAAGATTTTTCGGAGCTTGTGATCTTTAGGGAAGTGCTTGTCTATTAGGCCCGGTTCAGACGCCGAACTTTTCATGAGCCGAACTTAATTCGAATTTGGACCGACCCAAATTAACAAAAGTACGCCTGTTGATTCAGACGCCGAACTTAATTAGCCGAACTTAATTCAGGTTTGAAGAGAAACAAATCGAAAGGTGAGCGATTTTCAGGCAAAGATGTCAGAACACGCACCAGTCGTTATAATAATTTATGCAGTAGGTTCGGCTCATGAAAAGTTCGGCGTCTGAATCAAAGCCGTTCCAAAGCCGAAATTCCCGGCTGAGCCAGGCAAAAAGAACGGCTCAGCCGTTCCAAATTCAAATAGCCGTTCTTAATTGATTCAGACGCCGAACTTTTCATGTACTTAATTCAAGGTATTAGGTTCGGCTCATGAAAAGTTCGGCGTCTGAACCGGGCCTTAGGGCGAGGAACTTGTATCCGATGTTGGTGCTGGTGTTTTTGCTAAATGGAGGGTTATACCAGATGATGTTGTTGCGTTGTCTGTTTTTCCGTCTGTTTGTTGTTGGAGGCTCATACTGTAGCGTGTATTGGTAGCCGCTTTCGTCGAGTGCTTTCTGGTATGGAGGGACGGCTTGGTCAAAGGATGCTTTGTCGGAAGGTAGGGATGAAAGGCATTTGTTATATATATATATATATATATATATATATATATATATATATATATATATATATATATATATATAAAGAGAATAAGTGGACACGGTTAAACTTTTGACTTCTATATATATATATAGATTTGTAAAGATGGATTACTTGGTCGAATACATTTATTCACTGCTACTCAGAGTTTCATGCTTCTTACGAAGCAATCATCAGGCAACTGCCTACAATAACGGATACATAGAATACATACAAAATTTGAAATTACAGAACAATACCTAATGGCGTGACGTGCGGAGATATGATTGGTTAACTAAACGAATACAGTTTTCAACAGGAATTTCTTAGAATGTCTACAAGTAGATAGGAGTTCGCTTCTATTGTTCAGTGTTGACATTTCGGGTCTGCGTATGATGAAATATTTTTCCCATAAACATAAATTACAACGCTTGTTTACATTTGAATACGATCTTGCTTGTTTAATCTTACGCCATTTGATGTTGTAAATGACGTCTCTTTCTTTTAAGCTCCAGATGTATTTGCTTAATTCTGGACAAAATTGAAAAATGGCCCGGTCGTCAATCTTAATTCTTGTACTTCCGACCTTTCACCTTAGTTAAGTTTATCGTCGGGTTTCTGTTCAAAGAACTACGCTGTAAGGCTCAACCTATCTAAATATATTATGATAAAATCGTTTTCCAAATCTCTCCTTTTTCATAGAATATATTTTGCTCTAATTAACCAAGAGTGATATTGGAAATAAGCAGTCACAACGTTGTCAGCTTGTCCTTCACATGCTTGTACTAAAGTCACTATTGCACACAAAAGGCGAATATGTTAACTTTAACTATCTCTGAGAAAAAAAAAAAAAAACAATTACTGACATTACTTTAATACTGTATAGATCGCTTAAGTAATAATAGCGGAGCACTCGCGGGCCGAAGGCCCTCTGCGAAGCCCTATACTCATGGAACCTATGCCAGTCATTTTTCATGGTCATGACTAGCGGAATGTTTCGCGGGTGCGTCGGTCCGTGTGCCCGCCGCCGCCCGCCGCCGCCCGGGTTGGGCAGGGCTAGATCGTGGGCGCGTATGACGTCGCAAAACATGCGCGTATGACGCCACACAACATCCGGGATCTTTGAGGCTTTGTTTTTCACGTGGCTACAGAGCTGTCAGCTCGGTAAACACGTTTTTGGATCTTTCGCTGGTCAGTGCTTAGCGGAGAAGTAAAGTCGTTATTTCCCTGCATTTTTTCGCGGTTTGCTACTGAAGACAGCGATACTAATTAAGGGATACTCAGAAGCCGCTTTAGTGGAAAAAAAAGAGCTTTCTGGGATAAAATCTTTCTTCGGGGAACTTCATACGTTTTTCAATGCGGGGAATCGATGTTTGTTTTTATTACGGATTTCAGAACTAGAGGAGCGGAAATTTAAAGAATTAACAAGCAAGCGAGGAACTCAAAGGTAAAACATTACATTTTTCGATGGAAATTTATGTTGACATCAATCTGTGATTGACTTTTCCTTAGTGTTCTTGTGTAGTTTTGGAGAATTGTTTTTGAAACGTGCTTAACTTCAGTTGTATCGATTTCTTGTATTTCATCGAAGGCAGCTTGAACTCGATGCGCTATAAATGGTACGCGTTTTGCTTTTAAACATAAACTTTTTAATGGAGATTTGAATACAATTTTTCGAAAGAAGATTGTGTTGTCCATTTTTATGTGTTTTTTCATTCATTACATATATTGAAAAGCAATTTTATGTAAACAAAAGAAGACTTAGATTTTATAGTTCTGTCTTCACTCGCGTCGCCTTATGCAAATATGTTTGTGTATTTTTGCAATTTTGATTTCCAAATCAGTTTCTCGGGCAATTTTTGATAAACAACAACTGTATTTTATTCGGAAAGTAGTCGTACTAGTTATTCTAGACAGAGAAAAGTTGTTTTTGTGAACTTTTGTACGGTCCAAATGTACTGTGCAGACGGTCGGGTAATACTTTTTTGAGAATTGCTAAAATTGAAAAATAGCCCGGTCGTCAATCTTAACTCTTGTGCTTCCGAACTTTCACCTTAGTTAAATTTCACCTTAGTTAAGCTTGTTCAGAGAGTGCGACGCTGTTACGCTCAGCCTATATATATATATATATATATATATACACATCTGGAGCTTAAAAGAAAGAGACGTCATTTACAACATCAAATGGCGTAAGATTAAACAAGCAAGATCGTATTCAAATGTAAACAAGCGTTGTAATTTATGTTTATGGGAAAAATATTTCATCATACGCAGACCCGAAATGTCAACGCTGAACAATAGAAGCGAACTCCTATCTACTTGTAGACATTCTAAGAAATTCCTGTTGAAAACTGTATTCGTTTAGTTAACCAATCATATCTCCGCACGTCACGCCATTAGGTATTGTTCTGTAATTTCAAATTTTGTATGTATTCTATGTATCCGTTATTGTAGGCAGTTGCCTGATGATTGCTTCGTAAGAAGCATGAAACTCTGTGTAGCAGTGAATAAATGTCTTCGACCAAGTAATCCGTCTCTACAAATCTACATATCGCTCTAGTTTATCTATTGAGCACTTTTATAGCTGATGAAGTCTTCAATTCATTATTTTATTATATTATATATATATATATATATATATATATATATATATATATATATATATATATATATATATATATATATATATAACGAACAGACTTACAAGTAGTACAACAAGGAGCAAAGGATCGCGAACAAAAATGCTGCTGGAGTAATTGGGATCTGTAGAAGATCTGATTAGCCAAACGTAATAATACAAACAAAGTAAGCGAAGCTGATGCTACGTAGAACATTTAACGCGAGAACGACATGATAGAGCCCACATTGAAAGCCAAAATGCAACCGTGGACAGCTGTTTTGACCTGACTGAGTCTCGTCAGCACGGTGTAGCAGCAAAAAGATAGAAAAATCAGCGCGAACGCCAATTTTCTACCAAATTGCACGTGGTGATGACCTCAGATGAGCTCGAATTCAGCTGTCCACGGTTGCATTTTGGCTTTCAGTCTGAGCTCTATCATGTCGTTGTCGCGTATCAGCTTTGCTTACTTTGTTTGTTAGACTTACAAGTAAACTTTTTTACAACTAACCGTAGTTACACAGACTCCCATCACAGCACTGTATAAAATAATCGTCCACAGTTTTACCACAATCACGTTTCTTGGTGCATCCGTATTTATAAAGCTTGGAACCTTGCTTCCAGGTCCAAGCAGAAAAGCATTGGCCATCGTTGAAAATACACTGACGGACGGGGCAGTCCTCTTTCGTTACGGCATTAGCACATTCATAGCATCTGGGTCCTAAATCTATTTAAAATTAATAAAAGAGCTGTCAAACTAGTTTTTGATTCAAAGACGTAATTTTATCCTGCCCGATACCGTTAGCAGAGTTTTTTCCTCGAGATATGACAACTTTGTACCTATTGAAATGAAGAGGTAGCGAAGCTCTGTTGGAAGTAGCACGCATATTTAAGCTTTGCCATTCCGCAACGGTATGGGATATAGAAAGTAAATATGTTCATGGCGATTTTTTTTAAAGACTCGTCCAAATCCTCTGTTCAAACCGTTACTTATCATTTGACTTTATGAAAAGCACACTTTATTATTGCTAAACAGTATACAGATACACAATGTATTACCTGTATTGCACTTGTCATCATCGCAGCAGTCCACCGTCACATTATCCGTTAGTTTGCACTTATCAGTGGTGGTGCATCCCTTGTAATAACTTCTCTGCAGTTTGTCATCCTTGGTTTTTGTTTTAAATTCCGTTTTGGTGCAATGCTGCACAGGTATTGGGCAATCGACTATTTCTTGATTTTTAGTGCAGTCATCAAGCGATTTGTTGCTTGAACACTGATAACAGGAGATTTCTAAAGAAAGGAATGACAGATTTAACGGTCTTAATCGTCATTCCATCGAAATCCTCCTCAATTTAAACCAAATTTTACCGGTAACTACATAGTAGTAGTTCATAAAAGTTCGCCGATAACCAAAAAAAAAGCCAAACTTTAAACTGTGTTTGACGGATTTTTTTTTTATTATTTGCTTGATGGGATCTGCATGGTGTTCTGGTAAGAAAATCGAATAAAGTTTATCGATATCGATTTTTTTTCCCGTTATTTAGCCGTCTAAAAACGTGAAATTTAACTTCCGGTAGGGGTACAATACCGCGCAAGAAGAAAGACTGGGGATAGTCGGTTATGATATCAATAACAGAATGCCAGTTTCACGTTTTCTTAGTTCCTCCGTTTTTTCGGTGTGTGTTGCTACAACCATAGACAACACACCTTAATAGAACTATGTTTCTTCCTCAGGGCATGCCAAAAAATGTGAAGAACCGACTCTGAAACCACGAAACTTGCATTATGGTATTGACGTCACAAATCACTTTCCCCAGTCTCTCTTCTTGCGCAGTATTGTACCAAACAGGAAGTGAAATTTCACGTATTTGCACGGCTAAATCACGGAAAAGAAAACTCGATATGGAAAAACTTTTTTTCGATTTTCTTTCCCGCAGAGCAACATGCAGATTTCATCAAGCAAATTAAAAAAAAAAACAATGTCATAAACACTTTAATAAAATGGTTATCGACAAAAAGAACAGTTTTCTCTTTCAAAATGAAAGGTCTAATTTAGTTGTCGATAACAAACACGGCAGTCTTGTTACGAAGGACGTGTTTCTAATTGTCTGTGAGACAGTTGTCGATCACTACAGGGGTGAAAGGTTTGTTGCGGAATGGATAAACGCACGATTCTCCTAGAGAAGCCCTGGAAATGAGTTGCTTCAGTGACCATTAGTACCATGATGGTCAACTGCGATTGGTGGAATTAACTTGATTCTCGTTATTTCTGTGAGAAGTTACTGTGTTGGCGATCCACTGAAGTACCCTTCTCCAATCATTTTGATTCTTAAACATTAGCATTCACCCTTCCGTAACCTTTATTCCGTGCAGTCTGTTGATACGACTGATGCGAGAGGTGTTATAGCCTATTCAAACCCGATGCATCAAAGAGGGTCTCGTTCAATAAACAATCGTAAGACAAATGCTAATACAAGTATGCTTTTTTTATTATTACTAATAGTTACTAATAGCGACATCACATACAAATGTTCTCAACCAAGCTATGACAAGAAACGAAAACATTGCTCTAGAATCTATGGATGCGCTCAGAACAAACAAACACAAACACATTTTCCCTAGTACATGTACATGTGTTAACAGAGCGATCATAAAAAGAATGAGAAATGAGACTCAATAAAACAAAACAAGTTGGAAATCACGCCGGGTCAGCGGAACGCTCACTCGGCCTCAGTGAAAAGTTTGAATTTACCGCCATTTTGTTACTGCTTTTAGAAAATTTGCAAATTTCAAAATACATTATCTTTTGAACGGATGAAACTTTTTCAACATTATGTCTCAACGAGTTATATCGAAATGATGCAGTTATTGTGCAATAAAGTGAATAAAAATTCTTGCCGTCAGCGGTTTGACGTCATTTTCCCGCCAAAAACAGTTAAAATCGAAAAACCAAAATTGTGCGATTGTTTGGAGTTAAATTGTCTGTCATGCTACAAATTTTGAGCAGAATTTAATGAAATACTCAAAAAATATTCCGGCGAGTGCCGCTTGGAGCGTTCTGCCGAACTGACGTGAAGAGCAAAGAACAGTCATCGTAGTGTAACCTCCTGTTCAATCCGCACTTTTTCTCTTCTGAAATTTCTTTAAATTTGGTAATAGCAAAGTTTTGTCCAAAAATACTTTAATTGATTTGTTGTTGTTGTTGTGTCTAGTGCACAGCGATTTTAAAAGCAAACTTATATAGGATAATACAGGCATCATCCTTGTATTGGTGTTCTCATATAAAATAATAACTGGCGCATTTATAATTGGTAATCTCACCTTTATTACACAGATCATCGTCGCAACATTTCACATATTTGTTCTCCTTTCGCCTACATTGTTCAGCTGACATACAGCCTTGAACAGTAACTTGTTCCTTTAGACTAAGAGGAGATTTTCAGGAAAGGCCTAGAAAATGAAAAACGTAGCACACCCCCTACATATTTGGCTTGATATCAGAAATTGATAGCAGGATACTTGTGGAACATTTTTAGGTATGATGTACTTATGTATCGTTGGGACATCTTCATGCTAGGGGCCCATTTGTGAGTACTGGTATGGTCCCTCTAAATTACGCATATTTTTAGGACCACTATTTTATGCTAATTCAACTTGACATTACTCCCCTCACATTGGCCTCAAACACTTCAAAAATTGACTAAAGCATTAATGGCATAACTATTTCTCAATATAACATGCAAATAATTTAAAGGGGGTTTCCATAGTAACCGTTGCTATGGTAATTTTTACATGAGGGCTAATTAAGTAATATTTGCCAGATTCTCTCGAATGCGAGTCAAATTTTTTATCACTATGTTATCATTCATTTCAATAAGTTTCAATTATTTGGACATTATAGCATTGTTCTACTCAAAACATGCATTTTCTGTTTAACAACTGCAATCTACTTTATTGCATTGTTTACGAATTCCCTTAGCAACAGAATGGTTGAAAATTCTCTCTTTCAATAAGATGTTTAACATAGAGCACATCTAGTAACTTCATGTCTTTTTTGTGTTTACATTTTTCTTTGAGTGATCCTTGCCATCTCCGCCAATTCAAATATATCCCACAGTGCTTAGGGAGAAAAGCTCCCATAATGCAATTGGTACTTACAGGCTCAATAGTGCGGTCATCTTGGATTTACGCAGTCACAACGTTTTCATTCTAAGGTAACGTTTTTTGCTTTGAAAACAAGTCCTTTCGTATTTTTAGAGCAAGGTATTGGAAGTTATGCATAAATTGTGGAACAAATGGCCCAATTTATCTTGAACAGTAAGATATCAAACATGCAAGAAGATATGTAAATGACTGAAAGTGTAAAGCTGTGTAAAGGTTATTTGTCGCGTTTTTTTTTTTTGACAAGTGTTACATGTTGTTGTCTTTTTCCTTTTCCTTTTTATCGTAAGCAACTCTCCGCGTACCACGCTCAGTTGATTAATTGATCGAGCGATTGATCGATCGATCGATCGATCAAGCATTGCACATATAAACTGTAAAATGTATCCCCGAATTATCGCAATATCTGTGTTTTAACGGTGCTCGCTACTTTAGATCTACTTCCTGAGTCTTTTTGTAGCGAAAAATTACTCAAAACACGCAAAACAATCAAATAAAAGAAAGAGAACAGCTGAGAGTAAAGAGACGCCATCTTGCTGCTGATAAATATTGGACCAGGGACTGGACTGTGAACTAGGGACTAAGAACTACAAACCCTGCTACGAACTATTGATCACGGCCTACTGACTACTTATTACAAAATATGTAAAGCCCAAAGGGCTTCTTGGTGTTTCACATTTCTGGAATTTAGGTTTATTGAATAGATCAGATAGAATGCTACATGATTAATTTTTACTTTTTCTTAAGATGCTTGATAATGGATAGTTGTACTGAAAGCAGCGACGAAGAAAAAGAAGTGAGACTTTTGCCACCAAAAAAGAAACTCAAACTATGTACAGACTTCACCAAATGTATCATTTGTCAAGAAACAAGCAGTGAAAAACTAAGATGCTCTACAGAGCCTGGATTAAGATCATTCAAAGAAGCTGTGGAGCTTAGACAAGATGAAACTTACCATAGGATTTCTTCTGCTTTTGAAAATTTAAATTCATTAAATGTTGTCTGGCATGGCAAGTGTTTTCAAAGTTATACAAGCAAGAGAAATCTTAGCTTCATTAAACCATTACGTTCTGTCAAAAGTAAAGACAGTCGTGATGTTGATAGACCAAGTTCGAGATCTCAAGTTGAAGCGGTGGATTGGTCACTTTGTCTATTCTGCCAGCAGAAAAAGTCAAAAGGAACAACAAAGCTGATGAACGTTTCAACATTTGATTCTTGCAAAGTTATTGAAGAGGCTGCAAGAGCAAGGAGTGATGAGAGCATGCTGTTGAAGATTTTGGGGGTTGATTTGATTGCTGCAGAGGCCAAATATCATAAACATTGCAGATCTCAGTACGTCAGTAAATCAAATTTGACTTTTGCTGACTTTCGAGTTGACGGCGAGGAAGATGTCTACACACAGGCATTTCAACAAATGAGGGAAGACATCAAACCACAGTTAGAATCAGGAGTGGCTCTTGACATGAAAACGCTCCTGGAGTCCTATCAGTTAATTCTAGAAAACCTTGGCTGCCACACGGCAAAAAGCTACAAGACAGAAAGGCTAAAACGCAGACTGCAGCAGTGTTTTCAAGAGGAAATTGTCTTTCAGAAGCTACCGGACCCCTCGAAGCCGGAGTTGGTTTACTCTAGTTCTATTTCTTTGCAGGATGTCATCAATGCAGCTGCTAAGAAAACTTGCCATTCGACTAAGATTTCAACGCCTTCTGAAGATGAGTCCTCAAACACACAGGGCCTGAATGATGTCAACTCTACATTATACCACGCCGCTCAAATATTGAGGTCAAGCATAAGGAAAGAAAGCAAAAACATAGGGATTCAACCCGTTGATGTAGAGGATTTGAGTGCCTGTAATGTAAAGAGTCTTATGCCTACAGATCTTTACAAATTTCTCTGCTTGATGATCTCAAATCCAGACAAAGTTGATGTGTCCTCTCCAGCTGCTTCCAGTGATGCAGACGAGCGACATATTCTGGCTATTGCACAAGACCTGGTTTATGCCACAACGCATGGTCGCATCAAGACTCCAAAGCACATTGGCTTGGCGATGTCCGTCAGGCATATTTCAGGTTCAAAGCTCCTGGTGACAATGCTAAATAGGTTCGGTCACTGCTGCTCCTATGATGACATAGAAGTAATTGACACTAGCTTGGCATTAGAAATTATAGCCAACTCAGAGAGTTTGGGTGCTGTAATTCCATCTAACATTACACCTGGAGTGTTCGTTCAAGTCGCCGGAGACAATAATGACATCAACGAGGAGACGCTTGATGGGAAGCAAACCACCCATGCCACTACACTTGTCCTGTACCAAAGACAGCAATACGGGCCGAAACCAAAACCCGTGGTTCATTGTGACCATTCAGAGAAACGGCGGTCACTAAACATACCAGCTGCAAACCCACCCCTCTTGGAGTTTGGTGCCTGTGGAAAGCGACCTGCAGTAACTCTTTACAAAGACAAAGTAAAAGAAGAGTGGTTTCAGTCTTCAAGTTCTCTTCGTAGTGCTGCCATTCAGAAGGATCTCGGTTGGTTTTTAACACGTAGGTGTACGCACAAGTTGTTTATTGAAGATCTACATGTAGATTGCTGCGATGGTCCAGTTTGTCAGACCCTGCCAAGTTGGAGCGGATTTAATGCAAAGATTGCGAGTGAGCCTCCACCCTTAACCTCTGTTGGTTATTGCCCAATGATCAACGGTTCACCGACTGAATACAGTACAGTTTACACCGCAATGAAGAACGTTCAGGCAATGATGGAAGGACTAGGCCAGAAGCACAGTGTAATTACATTTGACCTCGCGATTTATATGAAAGCCAAAGAAATTCAGTGGCGACGACCCGAAGAATTCAGTAACACTGTGATCCGGATGGGGGGTTTCCATATAGCATTAAACTTCCTTGCAGTTATTGGAAAGATCTTCCAGGACAGTGGCATTGAAGACCTTCTTATAGAATCTGGTGTATATGGAAGCAGCACTGCATCGATGCTACTGAAAGGCAAGTCATATAACAGAGGCGTACGTGCACATAAGCTTGTTCTCGAAGCCCTGCTGAGACTGCAGTGGCAAGCGTTTGGAGCCTGGATGGAAGCCGGGGACCAACAGTCCGATATTGTGCTACCAACGTCTTCAAAAGATCAGTATTTGGCATTGATAAACAATTGTCAAAGATCAATTAATGATGAAGCCTCACTGAAAACCTCCTTTGATAAGTTGTGTTACAAACTCCCGCATCTTCAACAACTATTTGCAAGATTCTGCCAACAAGCCAGTCAGCAGTCTAAGCTATTCCAATTCTGGAACATGTACATTGATGTTGTTCTGTTGCTGTTGCGCTTCATTCGGGCCGAACGGGAGGGATCGTGGGAACTTCATCTGAATGCAGTGGCAGAAATGGTTCCTTACTTCTTTTCCATGGATCGCATTAACTATTCCAGGTTAGTTGGACAATTACGTCTGACTATCTTGACTATCTTTTTTTGCTACGGAAGAGACATTCTTCTTTTTCTTTCAGTTATGAACCATCTCAAGAGGTTACATTTATGGGAGATAATCTTTAACACAAGTATAAAAATTATGTTTTAACTAAATGGACAGATATGTACAACAAAAATGATCAGTAGCAGTTATCTAACTTATACTCTACTTTATTATCACTTATTTTCGCGACTTCTCATTTTCGCGATTTAAAAAAAGTCGCAAAATTTAATACCTACGAGAAAAAGTGCCGCCATTGTTCTTGCAGAGTGACTGAAACCAATAACTACCGGTAAGTGTTTTGCTCCAACTAACTGATGCCTTTTCCATTAACTGCTTTATCACTTCTGGTTGTAAATCAGTGAAGGATGTTTTAATGGTAAGAGAAAATTAGCGATATTTGCGTGAAATTTACTACCCTTTGAGTCCATTTTGCGAATTTTGGTTCCATCATTTTTGCGAAATGAAGTACGCATGAATTTAGTGACAACAAAGTAACAGAATTATTGTAGTTGTTTTCTTGCTAACAGTTTCGGAGATGTATTATTTTATAGTTGAAAAGGTTTCCTTTTTTAAACATTGTCCGCCAAAAAATGTCACACTTCTAATTTTCGGAATTTACCCCCTTTTTACTTGTCCCTAACTACGACCTTATGCTCCTATCATTTCCAGGTGGCTCCCAATCTACTTGGCAGATATGCATTTGCTGCCCACTCTTGCTCCAGAAGTTCACAACGAATTCCTAAACGGTAACCACCCAGTGAGTAGATCAAGTCAACGCTTCAGCCAGGTTTGGACCGACATGGCCTTGGAACAAACCATCAACCTGGACAGCAAGACTAGAGGGGGTATTGTTGGCTTTACACAAAATGCCTCTGCTCTGGAGAGGTGGTTTATAACGAGTCACAAGAGAGCTTCGATAACTGCTGCAACCAAGCAACTTTGTAACCTTGAAGATTGTGACAAGATTGGGACTCACAAGGAGGCAGGTTCACAAAGAATAAAGAGGGATGAAACCGATGTTCAGAAACTCATAAACACAGTTACCAGCACCATGTCAAACCCTTTTGATCTGAGTGAGGCATCGAGAGAATATCCTGTTCCATTACGAAACATCGCCACTGGAGTAGTTATGCCTCAGGACACAGCCCAGCAACTCATTGACTCTTTTAAGAAAGGAAAAGAAGAAGCAAAGAAGTTTACGAGTCAAAGAATGAACAGCGGTGGGGTCTCTTTTTGGAGCAAGATCTCGAAAGTAAATGTGAAAACATTCGCCTCTATGGCGAAAACTAATCACATCAAGTGCGCAGACGAGAAGATTATCACCATTTCAGCGGATCGCAACTTGTTCGGAAGACTTCTGATTGCTGCCAAGTGTCGTGATGTCGACGTGAAAGAAGTCCTGAGCTACGAACTGTCCACTGTGCCCTTTGCATTGGCACATGCTGATGGTGCGTTGCGGAAAACGACAAAAAGTGCTCTTATGGCTGAGATTGAACGAGAGTGTCAGGCACAGGGAAGACTTCCTCAAAGCGCACATTCGGCAGCGTTCATCTTTGATGGAATGGCCCTAGTTCAGATGTTGAAGTCTTCAGGCTGCCGCACATTCGGGGAGCTCGCTGAAAGGTACTTTAATGTGCTCTTCACACCTCTGCGACAAGGTCAGTGCACAAGAGTAGATGTTGTTTTTGACCGCTACGATGTTCAAGAGTCCATAAAGGAGAGTGAAAGACGGAGGAGGGGATCAAGCAGAGCACTGGAGATCCAAATCACAAACAAGCATACTCCGGTTCCAAAACAATGGGGGAAGTTCATCAGCAACCCGAACAACAAAGTTAACCTTTCCAGATTTCTTTGCCAAGAATGGTGCGGTTTGGGTGAACATCACTTACTTCCTGGTCAACAGCTGGTAATCGGAGGTGGCTTCGAAGATCCAACAGAAGCAGTTATTGTAACCTATGGATGCACAGATCCCCTTGCAGAGTTGAGATCAGACCATGAAGAAGCTGACACGAGGATGATCCTCCACGCCTCACACGCTTCCTCCACTAAAGACATTATTGTCATCCAGTCTCCTGATACAGATGTTGCTGTCTTAGCTATCTATGCTTTCCAGATGATACGGTGTGAAGAACTGTGGTTTAAGACTGGCGTAAAGGATAAGGTCCGCTTCATCCCTGTCCATCTTGTTGCTGAGAAGCTTGGTAGGAATATTTGCACTGCGATTCCTGCATTCCATGCTCTCACTGGTTGCGATACTACTAGTGGTTTGTTTAAGATCGGAAAAAAGAAAGCATGGAAGGCATTCATCAAAGATTCCAGTCTTCATGAGCATGTTGGCAACCTTGGCATTCAGATTCCTCCATCAGAAAGCACTGTTGAAGCCTGTGAGAAGTTTATTTGTTCCCTTTATACAACCAACAAGAAGGCAGGAGTGACAGCTGACTACGTAAGATACTGGATGTTCTGCCAAAGGCATCAAAGAAGCGAAGGTTTACCGCCAACAAGCAACAGCTTACGACACCACATTGAAAGGGCTAACTACCAGGCATGTGTGTGGAAACGCTCCTTGAATGCAACACAACAACTGCCATCACCAGTCAACAATGGCTGGAGAAAAGTGGATAGTGTGTTGGAACCCCTGTTGATGTCCAAGGATCCAGCGCCACAAGGGCTGCTTGAATTGACGACATGCAGATGCAGCAAATCTGTCTGCAGAAGGGATGACTTGTGTTCCTGCAAAGCCAATAAGATGCCCTGTACTGAAGCATGCCTTTGTATGAATGATGAAAGTTGCGAAAATCCTCACAAGCCGATTGATGAAACACTTGAAAGCAGTGACGATGACCTAATGGATGCTGACGTTTAGGCTCTAAAGTTGTACAGAAGTAACTGTCATAGTACGGTTATGAGTTTTGCTGTTAGACAGTGATTCGTGAAAGGCACTAATAATTCGAGAATGCAATATATCTGGCATCAATCACAAATTACTCATTTGCCATACTAAATTCAGACATTAAAACAAGCAAACTGTTTGCTTTTGAAAGAAGAGAAATAAATTTTCCATGGCAATAGTTCCCATGAAAACATTTTGTGATCATGTGAAAAATTGAGATGAGATACAGTTTAACTAGTGCATCAGTGAGCTCATCATCTTCAATTCGAAAGGCAATTTTGTTTTGGGAAAGTCCAACGACGCAATCTGATCCTTTCATATGAGAATTAATTGAAGATTGTTAAAAACATTATCTGTTAACAGATTTTACTTGAAATACAAAATCCCTTAGAAATGGTTACCATGGTTTTGTAAACTCATTGAAGTGAAATATATCTGCATCAGTGTGATTTCGAAGAGTTTTGACCATTATCTGGGTTGTTAGGGTAAATATTACTTAATTAGCCCTCATGTAAAAATTACCATAGCAACGGTTACTATGGAAACCCCCTTTAAATTATTTGCATGTTATATTGAGAAATAGTTATGCCATTAATGCTTTAGTCAATTTTGAAGTGTCTGAGGCCAATTTGAGGGGAGTAATGTCAAGTTGAATCAGCATAAAATAGTGGTCCTAAAAATATGCATAATTTAGAGGGACCATACCAGCACTCACAAATGGGCCCCTAGCATGAAGATGTCCCAACGATACATCAGTACATCATACCTAAAAATGTTCCACAAGTATCCTGCTGTCAATTTATGATATCAAACCAAATATGTAGGGGGTGTGCTACGACTCAAAATTTTCAGGGTTCTACCTCCTAGACTACTTTGTTTCCGTTCTATGGCTGTGTTTAAAACAATGGTTCTCTGGGAATGTGCAGTTGACTGTGATATCAGAAGATGAAGTGTTGCTTGGGCACTGATAACAAGAGGTACCTGAAGTGAACAAGCAGTGTTCAAGTTATTCTAGTTACGTTCGGAAGGTAAACGTCAACGAAAAGGGACTCAGAGCAAAAGCCATTACAAGCAATGCCTTATTACAGTGCGACGCACCTTAGGCCCCGTCCACACGTATCCGGATATTTTTGAATCCGCAACTTTTTTGTTACGGATTAGAAAATATTCGTGTCCACACGTACCGTATTTGAATCTTGAATCGTATTTGCCCGAATTCGTCGGATACGTGTGGATGGAAGGCCAATCCGCAACAAAAAAGTTGCGGATTCAAAAATATCCGGATACGTGTGGACGGGGCCTTAGGCCCGGTTCAAACGTCGAGCTTCACATGTGCCGAACCTAATGCAAATGAGCAAGAACAATAGATTTTACTAATTTGCATTAGATTCGGCACATGTGAAGTTCGACGTTTGAACCGGGCCTAACCGTGAGTACCCAACAATAAACTGTTTACAAGTTAGCCAATCAGAGAGCGCGAATTCAATTGACGTGCACGCCTCCTCGCACAGTTGAGCACGAAGGAATGTAATTTTGTCGCTTCGTGTTTATCACAAGAATGTAAAGTTAGTTACAAAATACGAATATTTTTGTTCACTGTGTTGCTTCACACGTATCCGCAGTTACCAAAAATATGATCTTATAAGAATTGGCTGGTGATATCGTGCAATCTTGTAAAACGTTTGTTGGGAGCTCACGGTAAGGCGCTTCGCACTGTAGCTACTCTCATATCACAGGCAGCAAAGGAAACAACTTTAGCGCCTGTAAAACAAGTTTAGAAACTTTGCTTTTGCTTGGCTCATAATAGAATGTTAGTAATTGAAACCTTAGTGCCAAGCAAACTACAACTAAATCATCGGGACTTACTCATACCTGGCCTTTTGGCTGCCTTCTCACAAACATAAAAATTTAGTTTATCGCAGCTTTCCTCATCCTTTGCACCATCATCAGTGGCCATTTGTACACATTTCGTGTTGTTCTTTTGGCCAATCCAAACATGCTTTAAAACGAAATAAAAATAGCCACCTTTCTTACAAAAGCATACTAAATGGTCATATTTATTTATTTATTTATTTATTTACATATAATTAATATTTAGACAGGATTGTCCATTCAGCTAGAGCTGGTTTAAGTGGGGCCCTGACTTGCTGCCTCTATTATATTTTTTGCGATGCATACCGGGAATATTTGCTAGCAAATACGATTTTTATGCATTCTTCCCCCTTTTGCAGTTTGGATTTCGTTTACTTAACTTATTATCAGTTCGTTATGTAGCATGAAATAGAGCTACTTGTTGCGTGACAACTTAACATCCCGGCTTATGCATTGGGGTCAGGATAAGGCAATAGAAACAATTGTGCGACATCGTGCTACAATCGATCAGTCATTGCAGAATTTCAACCAGCGAAAACGTGTTTCACTTTGCTCGGCTCCTCCCCATTTCCTGGCCTCTTTGCGTAAACCTCGCACGTACACGCAAACTTATACCCCCACCGTGGTAAAAGGGGCGGGGGGGGGGTGGTGTTGCAACCCCCACCCCTTGGGTTTCTGCGATATTGCAATATTTCGGAAATATTTTACATCTAATAGATAGCCCGCGATGTGCTCTACAAGATAAGGTAAATATTATGGGTTGTGACACTGCTGGGGTCCGTGACGTAATCCAAAATGGCCGCCAAGACGGCTGCCATCTTGGATTTTAATAAAAATTCAAATTTATCGGGAAAATGTGGAAATTGCAAATATTATAAACTAATTTCGATTTTGAGGCGTCAATAAGGTCGCGCAGCCGAGCAAGAAGGCTCATAACGGCCGGAGCTTAAACCCGGTTTCTATAGCATGAAGCGACTAGGAATATTGCTACTCCCCCCTGGATGGGATGCTGGTCCATCGCAGGGTTACCCCCAGCATTTTGTCGCCGGTACCCATTTATGCACCTGGGTGTATAAACGGCTAGTTGGAAGAAATGTTTTTTTGAAATTTGCCATGTTTTTGAACAGTTTGCGTATTTGTACCTTTGAATGACGAAAAACAATGTTTACGGTATAACTTTTATATTTTTACGACATTTAGCGTTTATTTATTGGTTTTGATTAATTAATTTTGAGTCAATTTGGATGGTTTTTAAGAGGTTTTAAAAAAATTCAGAGATCCAAGATGGCGGCCGTATAACTAATTACCTAATAACTACTTCATATGACGTCATTATTACATTGTGCGGAACGCAAAGGAGACAGTTTGGGACGTACTATGTACCTTCTAGGTTTCGTTGTCGTAGCCTTAATGTTCTTGAAGTTACGAAGGGGGGGGGGGGGAGGGGGGTACAATGAGTTGCCCCCCCCCCCCCCCCCCCCAGGCTCAGGAACTCAAAAAAAGCCCAGGCCGAATAGGGTTAAGAACGACCCATATAATTCGTACTTACTTTGGTTACTTTCCTAAGACCAGTAATATACATGTAGTCAACCATAAATTGCTGCTCGTTATCACCATCTATCTGAACCAATGAGCCTCCAGATTCAATGCAGTTTTGTTTTGCCATATTCCATGTTGTAGCTGCTACTATCGTATTATGTTTATAACATGACAAACCATTGAAAAACCAATCGGTTGGGCAAGGCGGTAGACCTAAAAGAAAATTACAATCAATTATAGATCATTATTAAGGTGTGATCTATTTTTACCCTAATCGTATCAATGACAAAATTTTCGATTGTGATTGGTCATCCGCATACCTATTCTGTTCCTAATTCCTGCGCTGTCACGTTGTTGTTCAATTACAGCTTTTTGTAGTTGGATAAATCTAATTGGGCAACTACGTTTCCCGCTTGCCAATCAGGTTCAATGGATCCTTATTTGCTTCCAATCTCAAAACAATATACCTGATGTTTTTAATCTCGAATTATTTATTTTTATATTGATGCGATTAATAAGAAATTGGACTGAGTGGAGTACTCGCCGATTACTCCCAGATCTAGAATTGTACTCCGCTCAGCCCAGCGTTCCATGCTCTTGGTATGCTGGATACGGTTCGTTTTCGAAATAAGTGATCCTAGTCGTAACCCCAGGCTGAAATGTCACGTTTAATGCTAGCACAATGATGACATTGGTAAGATTTCACCAATGTCCCGAAGATGATGGATTCAATTCCCGGCAGCGAACCCGTTTCTCAGTTGTCCAATGCTTGCAACTAAACCGTTTTCAAGAAATTATCTGAATGTTAAAAAAAAAAAAGAAAAAGATTTTAAACTTTGCGAGCAAACAGGTTTTTCGCCTTGTTGTCCTAGATGTAGCAGTCCTAACAATCCAGACTCACCTTTCGGCCTTTCACAGATATAATATTGGTTTTCCTGGTGACAATCTGTAAGATTCCAACCAATACTCAGTAGCTCAACACACTGAATCTCACTTGAGTTACTTCGTTTGTCAAAGTTGACAAGCCAGTTAATGTCAACAGTATTGTTAAAAGGAGTTCCATCGCTCCAAAGATATCCACCTTTCTGAAACCAGTGAAGCAACCCAATCCAAGCGCTTTCAGTCTTGAGCTCTAACGACAGGCTATTAACAAATTCCATTTCCATAGCATTAGCTATGCTTAGGAGATTCCCTCCGAATCCTAAACACAGGCGTAGAGCTTTCGCCCAGCCAAATAAACGTGAGTGCCCGAACGTACTCATCACCTTGTAGCAAGAGCTGTCAAACTCGACCCAATCTCCGGCGCAATCTAAAGCTAACCCACAGAAGAAAAGAAGGCAATTTGATGTTATGGAAATGCCATTATTAAAAAAAGGCACTACACTGAGCAAAGTACAATCAAATGATGTTTCTGTAGATTGATTCTGTAGATAGATTCGGATCTTAGCATAATAAAACTAGTATCGACCACGTGAAACTTTGTAAATCGTAAACAAATTAAATTAATATTTTGGATCAAACGTAATACATCGTTATGACTGCAAATGAGAAGGCTTTGAAATAACCGTTTATCAGATAAATTTATTTTTCCAAGCAAAATCATTGGTCGTTTGTTACAGAGACAGGACCGCAATCATTTGCGTGTGTCTACCAGAAATATATGATGGATAAATGTTGGTTTAATTGATCAGTATAAGTTAAGTTACTCATTATGGTTCCGGACTTTCTTAACTTATTACATGATGTACGTTAGGCTACGAACAATTTATCTTTTCTCCTTGGGATAGTCGAGCAATTGAAGCACGCGAGTACGAAAACAGAGAGTTTCAATATTGAAGTAATATGTAAAATATGAGTGTCAGAATTGTATGGATATTCACAATGGCGAGCCGCTAATACAACACGGCCGCTTATGTAATGTTTAAAACACGAACAGCAGTGTTTTATCAAGTTTAAAAATTCGAGCGCGAAGCGCGAGAATTTTTAGACTTGATAAAACACGACCCGCCAAAAGCGAGTCTCTACGTAGATCAAAGAAATGTGCTTTTTTTGCAAATAGGATATTAGCATACAGAAAAACAAGTAGACTGATTAGCATACAGCACATGTGCCACATTGGCTTCGACGAGGTGACCATGGCTTCCTGGCAACTGTCGAAAGTTTTGGCTCTTACTTCGTGTAGAGGACAAAAATGACGTAAAACAAAAGGAAACAATGCTTTATCAAAATTCTTTTACCCAAAAAACAATGACCGAAAACAATGTTTCCTATTGTTTTACGTCATCTGTGCGGTACACGAAGTAAGACCCAAAGTCTTGGGATTTTAAATTTCTGAGGAAAAAAATGATCCATGAAAAATGCTATACTAAAGTTGACAGGTACGGTGGATAAAATGTCTAACAATTTTTATTCAGTGGCAGCGAACGAGTAGAAATAAACAGCTTGCAACTCTGAACCACTCGCTTTCCTACCAATTTACACGTGGGCGCTGGTGTCATTCAAATAACGGCTTACTTGCTAAAATGTTGGTTGCTAATTTTGTTGGAGAAGATTCCTTATAGAATGGCAAAAGGCTACATATCCTAAAACAGAACTGAACGAAAATATTAAAGTCACCATTTGTTGTACTAAGAATCCTGAATAATTACTACCAGCATTAGTGTTCTTTATATAAAGAATAATAATAAGGAAAAGAAACCTAATGTCTTTTACCCTTATTAGTATTCTTTATATAAATAATACTAATGAGATTAACTTTTTTATATAAGGAATACTAATGAGGTAAAACAACAATCAGCCACGCACTTCCCTAGGACTGAATCAAATCCGCCACCAGGCTTTTCAGAATGACCATAGATTACCAGGTATAAAGATCCATGCACGTGATGGATTTACGTTGTGTGATAGGCTAATATGCTTATGAATTATTATTTGAAATTATGTTTCAAGCACTACATACAGTTCTGCTGCGAATGTGTTATCTGACTTCTAATTAAGCAATAGAACACATTTTCTATGAGTTTACCGGCGTGATAAACCCACGCGGGATGTTGGGAGAACACGAGAAAAGCTTGTAAATCACGAGCCGCAGGCCAGTGATTTACAAGCTTTTCGAGTGTTCTCAAAACATCCCAAGTGGCTTTATCATGCCGGTAAACTCATAGAAAATGTGTTCTATTGCTTTTATGAAATAACTATGAAAAGCGTTTGGAAAGAGAGAAATTTGTTGTAGTTTGTGCCGATCAAGTAGCTTGTTCTCATAACATTCATCATATGACCGGGAAAACCAATCAGAGCGGCTGAAAGAACGAACTTTACACGATGCCACTGACAAAGCTGCACTTTCAAATTCACGGGTTCAACGAAAGTGATGAAAAGTTTTAGCGCTTTGAAATTCGTCAGTTGGAATTTATCAGCTGAAAGAAGAAAATATATTCGATGATTCAAAAGTTCTTTGAATGGGAAATCCAGAAAATTGTGTTCGGAATCTGCCGCCGCAAACATGAATGTACGAGGAAAGTTTGAAAGCCTAAAATTTTTGGATTCAAAGATTGCCTTCTTGTCAAGAATTTTTCAATTGGAATAAAGGTTAGTTCCAGAAACTCAGCTTCTGAAAATGTTTTCGACTTTATCCACTTACTTTGAAGTGTACAATGAAGCCCGTACTTCTCTACATTTTAAGTTCTGAATAAAAACTAAGCTCATTGTTTTTTAAGCCTACAGTTGAATTGTTTGATCTTTCCATGCAAATAATTTGTTTAACCATAAACCTATAATTTTTGTTAGCTTCATTTTCTTCTTGCTAATTGATCATCCTTGCTTGGACACATAGTCAGAATTTAAACTGCTTCCGGTAGAAAAGTATTCCATGAAAAAATCTCAAAAACAAAACACGATAAGGCGCTTAAATGGAATCGGCGTAAAATAATTATCCTAAACAACAAGCCTTGCTTTTTAATTCCACTGTGAAAATCCGTCTTATTTAGAAGTTATCTTAGGATTTGTAAGAACATTTATAAACTTAGTTCAGTGAATTTCAATCGAAAATTCCTCAGTTTGAAAGCCACTGTTTTCTCTTTGGGATCCATAATTTTTGAGCTTTCCACTAATAGCTAAACCTTCAGTTCAGTGAACTTCACAAAGTACATATCGAGGTTGTTTTGATTGTCATTGATCGCTGCATGTAAGCCTTTCCAAGCCAATGTTAAATGAAAATATATTCCTGTTTTTTATATCAGTTTTAAAATATTAAAGCTTAGTGTTCTTTTGTCGTTCAGCCGTTTTTTGCTTGCGTGCGTGGACATTCTTTTTTTTTTATTTTGTAGGTTTGAACAGCAACTTATCGTTTACAAGAAACATATCTTCTCTTCTCATCTTCTAACAGACCACAATATGCAATAAGACACTAAGCCGGCTCGAGTTGTGAAATTCTTTTTCCTCACGCTTGTGTTGATGCAGTGGAAATTTGAACTTTGTTTACTTTACAGTTTCGCTTGCGCGGTTTTCTATGAGTTTACCGGCACAATAGTTAATAGGTCTTTGGCCAATCAGAACGCGTATAGTATCTCAGTTATTTTATAATTAAAAAAAAAAAACAATAGCGGCAAGGCTTTATCAGTATTCTATTAGTATTCTATATCAGTGACACAGTATAGCTGTTGTGTAAATGTATAAGGATTTATAAATTTCATGAAACTTTTTTTCCTTTTGTATTTTCTTTAGGAATGATAAGGGGATTGTATAACTATAACTAAAAGTTTCTCGCAGAACGAAAAAAGGAATGATTTATATATGGCTCTTGGAGATCACTCAACAATTATCAAGCTGCTGTAAAAAGTCAAGACAATCAACAAAACCCAGTTTACCATGCCTAGAGATGCTTATTCTGCTGCTGGTACTTGCTTACACAGGAAAGAAACTCGCTAGTTGCACACACTGATAGATGAATCAAAGATGAATACAATTTCAATTTGATTTTATTGCACGAAAAGAACTTACCAGCTATAGACATTGTTGATAATAAAATGACTTTAACGAGCAGGAAAACCTTTGCCATAGTTTTCTCAGAAGTTAAGCTGCAATAAACATGCAAAAAGTCAATTACGATGCTAAAATTGCTAACATCTACAACACATGATAATGAAGGCTAAACCATCTTTTCCGCATATTTCGTTATTTTATTCAAATAATAGCGGAGATTTCGCAATTTGGCGGAGCCCTATACTCATAGGACCTATGCCCGTCATTCATGGTCATGACTAGCGGAATGTTTCGCGGGCGCGTCGGTCCGTTTGCCGCCCGAAAATCCCGCCGCCCGCGTTGGGCAGGGCTAGTTCGCGGGCGCGTATGACGTCGTAAAACATGCGCTTACGATGTCGCGCAACATCAGGGATCTTAGCAATTTTGAAACCAACGCGCGGTTACACGGCCGAATGTCACGTCAGCTGGGAAAACACTTTATTTTGTTGTGTTTACTAAGCGGAGAAAACCGTTTAAATTAAAGTCCTTTTGCCCCTGAATTTTTCGCGTTTTGCTACTCAAGACAGGGATACTAATTAAGGGATACTCAAAAGCCGCTTTAGTGGAAAAAAGAAGAGCTTTCAGGGATAAAATCTTGCTTCGAGGAACTTCATACGTTTTTATCAATGCGGGGATATGTTTCTTTTTATTACGGATTCCACAACCAAAGAAGCTGAGATTTAAATAATTTCCAAGCAAGCGAGGGACTTAAAGGTAAAACAGATTACATTTTAGATGGGAATTTATGTTGATATCAATCTGATTGACTTTTTCTTTGTGTTCTTGTTAGTTTTGGAGAATTGTTTTGAAAACGTGCTTAAATTCAGTTGTTCAGTATCGATTTCTTGAATTTCATCGAAGACAGCTCGAACTCGATGCGCTATAAAATGGTACGCGTTTTGCTTTTAAACATAAACTAATGGAGATTTGAATACTTTTTTGAATATTTTGTGTTGTCTATTTTTGTGTTTGTTCATTCATTACATAGATTGAAAAGCGATTTTATGTAAACAAAACATCTTCTCTCGCGTCGCCTTATGCAAATATGTTTGTGTATTTTTGCAATTTTGATTTTCAAATCAGTTTCTCGGGCCATTTTTGACAAACATAAACTGTATTTTATTCGGAAACTAGTGGTACTAGTTATTCTAGACAGAGAAACGTTGTTTTTGTGAACTTTTGTACGGTCTATAAAAATGTACTGTGCAGACGGTCGCGTAATACTGTTTTTGAGAATTGCTAAAATTGAAAATAGCTCGTTCGTCAATCTTAATTCTTGTACTTCCAACCTTTCAGCTTAGTTAAGTTTCACCTTAGTTAAGCTTGTTCAAAGTGCGACGCTGTTAGGCTTGGGCTATCTATATATATATACTTTTGAATACCAAGAACTTATTACAGAATTTCGCTTCATCTACTCGTGGACTTGAAGAATTGATAAAATGATTTATCCGTCGTCCACCCGCACGGCAGATTTAATTGTGCCTGATCAGACAAAATTCCCTACAGCAGAGGTTTCGCCTTAAATCTGCTTAAATTCCGACTATCAAAAACAAAAAAAAAATCATTTATATACCTTCCTTTGAAGTCTCAGTTCTATTTCTTAGTCAGTCACTTACCGCTACGGCCGCCGTTTTCCTCGTTTTGATCGCTAACCATTACACATTGCAATTTTTTGCGAAACATCATACAAATACACTTTCAAGGCTCATCCCCGGTGTAATATCTCACAGCTGACATCACAATAGGCCATTTGCACGATGACGTCATTTGACTTCTACCAGAATCCTTCAGTTTTTTGTTTTGTAGTGCAAATTAGGGCTATTGTTATTTAAACCGCACTGGGATGAGCTTCAATGAGCTTCAGTACCACAGGGATCCCGCAGTAAGACTCCAGCGTGTAATTCCGTGGACTGAAGCAGCAAGTGACATACTGGAGGAAGTGGTACCAGTCAACAACATAAAAGCAGATCCCTGGGTAGCATATAATGACAATTCCTTACTGGTCGATTCAGTACGTGATAGAACGTGGCGTGAACGGAACAATTAAAGCTATTAATGACGCTGAAGTGTCCCAATTCCTAGATCGAGTCCAAGGGAGCAAATATTATCGTTGCTACGGATGGCTCAATTAGAGACTATATCTCAGCTTGGGGTGGTGCAGTGTGGCATAGCAACAGGATAACATTTCAATGGTGTGCATGAAAGGGAGGGCAGAAGCAGCTCTTTCCAGGTGGTATCTGAGGCTTATAAAGATGCTCTAATCTGGATGAGAAACAACACCACAGAGGAAGACAGAGTAGTCGTACTAACTGACTCACTGAGTCCAGTCACCAGACTGAAGTGTGGTCTTGTGAGAGAGCCCGGGAAGAAATTATATGCCACATCAAGGCTGATTACCACACAACATACATCCCTGGCCATGCAGGAGTCTGTTATAATGATATTGCAGACCAGCTGGCAAGTGCAGCAGAACCTATCGGTCCAACGCAGTTATATCCCGGCGAAAACAGAAACAGAATGAGAAAGGCAGTTAGAGAAAATCCTCCTCCCAGAACTACGTGGTGATCTCTCAGCAGGACGGAGTCGGCAGATATCAAGTTTGGTCATGGCGCCAACCAAATTACAAGAGACAAAGCAACAAGGATCATCACTCAGGAGCTACTGGCAGTTATCTACAAGGACACACTCAAGGAAGTGCTCAGAGCGGGATGGTCATAGAACCTTTCCTGTAATGCAACAACGACAACAACGACAATTACAAAAACTAATGAGAGCGCAAAAAGTCTGCGCTCTGCTCCATGAATGAATTTAGTGTAAATCAGACTGTATTATTACGAAAACTAAGGAGAGCGCAAAATCCTGCGCGTTGCTCCATGAATAAATTTAGTGCCAATTATCCTGTATAATTACAAAAGCTAATGAGAGCGCAAAAATTCTGCTCTCTGGTCCATGAATAAACTTAGTGCAAGTTACCCTGTATAATTACAAAAACTAACGACAGCGCAAAAATTCTGCGCTCTGCTCTATAAATAAATTTAGTGCAAATTACCCTGTATAATTACAAAAACAAATGTGAGCGCAAAAATTCTGCTGTCTGGTCCATGAATAAATTTAGTGCAAATTACCCTGTATAATTACAAAAACAAATGAGAGCGTAAAAATTCTCTCTGGTCCATGAATAAACTTAGTGCAAGTGACCCTGTATAATTAAAAAAACTAACGACAGCGCAAAAATTCTGCGCTCTGCTCCATATGAATAAATTTTGTGAAAATTACACTATTTAATGACAAAAACAAATGAGAGCGCAAAAATTCTGCGCTCTGCTCCATGGATAAATTTAGTGCAAGTTACCCTGTATAATTACAAAAACAAATGAGAGCGCAAAAATTCTGCGCTTTGCTCCATACATACGTACATACTTACATACGTACATACATACATACATACATACATACATACATACATACATACATACATACATACATACATACATACATACATGAAATTTATGTAACTTCGGATTTTAATAAAATAATGCAGATCATACTGTAATAACTAGTCAAGTCACTGGAGATGCAAACATTCTGTGCCTTGCTCGTCAATTAATTCAGTACAAACTTCTCTGTTTACCTATGAAAACTGGTGGGAGCGCAAAAATTCTGCGCACTGCGCCATGAATAAATTTACAACAAATCACATTTAGTGCAAATCACACTTTATTAACCCTCGGATTTACACGCAAACTTATACCCCCACCGTGGTAGAATGTGGTTTTTGCGATGTTGTAATATTTCGGAAATATTTTACTTCTAATAGATAGCCCGCGATGTGCTATACAATGTAAGGTAAATATTATGGGTTGTGGCGCTGCTGGGGTCCGTAAAGTTATCCAAAATGGTCACCACCCTGTAAAGATCATGACTCGACAAGATGGCGGGAAAACAACAACATTTATTCGATGCCTGGATTTGTACCACAGGGTACCAATAGAAATACAATCATTACATCCCTTTTCCTATAATAAACACAACAGTTGTACTATACATGTAGACGACAATCTACGGTTCCTCCTGTAGACTAATCCATCATCCGTCTCAACTCTGTATGACCTCGGGGCCACTTCGTCTAAGACACTTGCTTTCACCTTCCACTGACCATCTTTCTGCAACCTCACCATGTCTCAAGCTAGAAAGCGTGCGAGTTCCCCGATCAAAATAACTATTCTACAACGTTAAACAACATGTTTTCGTGACCATTTGCAACCGGGTTGCTATTTTCCGTCCTCTATACAACATTTCCGCGGCGATTTTCCATTCTCCAGCGGTGCTGCTCGGTAATTAAGTAGTGCTAGATAGGGGTCCTCTCCAATAGCTATCGCTCTTTCAAACAGCCGCTTTATTCTTTTAACTCCATTTTCTGCCATGCCATTTGATCTGGGATAATAAGGACTTGACGTTTGATGGACAAACCCATACTTCCGGGAAAACTCTGCGAACTCCGAACTTGCAAACTGGGGACCATTGTCAGTTCGCACTACCTGTGGGATACCATGACGTCCAAATATACTCTTCATATGGAACATCACTTCTGCACTAGTTGCGCTTGACAGCAGGCATGTCTCCGGAAAACAGGTGCAATAATCAACAGCAAGGAGGAAGTCTCTACCATTGAAGGAGAACAGGTCTGCTGCAACCATTCCCCAGGGCGTTGTTGACTCATGACTCATTTTATGACTCGTTGTTGACTATGACTCGTTGTTGACTATGACTCATTTTAGTAGCATCATGGTGACTAGTTTTATAATGTATAGTTTCATAATAGTTTTATAATTGTAGTTTTATTATGTATATTGTCTAGTATTTTGTCGCATTTTATTGTATTTTTTATTGTGCTCGAATACATTAGCATATATTTGCTACTCTAAATTTTCGAGTTGAAATAAAGTATAGGTATGTATGTATGTAGGTATGTGCATCAGTGGCTCCCTTTGCTGCTGGTACTGGTGCGTCAAACAAGTCGCTCACCCTCTGCTTGATTGGCTCATTCGTTGCAGGCCAATACACAGCTCATCTTGCTCTTCTTTTACACTTCTCAATTCCTAAATGTCCTTCGTGTATCCGGTCGAGGACTTCTGACCTCATGCCAGCAGGAATCACAACCCTACTAGCCTTCAACAAGATACCATCAACAACAGTCAAATCCTCCTTGAAGTTCTTGTAGGGCTCCACGGTGCCCTGTCGACCAGCCAAGACGTCACGAACAGCAATACATAACATTTCATCTTTCGCTGTTGCCTCTGCTATTTCATGCCTCTTAGCCTCAGACAACCTAGACTCCATAACTACTCTAACATGCATCTCGATCTCTTTCTCCAAATCTCCTTGAGCATCACATGGCATGAAAAATCTTGACAGTACATCAGCAAGAATAAGCTTTGGACCAGGCTTGTACTCCCATGTCAAATCATATCTCTGCATTCTCATCATCATTCGCTGTATCCTTGGACTCATTTAATCATAGTCCTTTTCTGCAATCGTAAGCAAGGGCTTATGGTCAGTCTCAGCAATCACTGGCTGCCCATACACATACTCATGAAACCGGGTCAAACGAAACACCTTACCCAAAGCCTCCTTCTCAATCATATCTTATCTCCGTGGAGGTCATAGCTCTCGATGCATACATCACTGGCAGCCATTGCCAATCATATTTCTACAGGAGCACTGCACCCAAACAGTTATTGCTTGCATCTGTCGAGACTTTACACTTTCAGCTTGGATCATAGAACTTAAGGACAGGCTCCGACGTGAGGTATTGCATCACACAGTTCCATTCCTTGTCAGCTTCTGCGAACCACTCCCTTCTGAGCCATCCCTGGCAAGGTGTCGCAACTCCTGTGTAGCCTCCGAGATATTTGGCACAAACTTTCCAAGATAGTTGACAAGTCCAAGTGCCCTACTCAGATCCTCCTGATTCTGAGGTTTAGGCATGTTCCTCACTGCCTTGACTTTCTCTAGAGAGGGCTGCACCCCAGCAGCAGACAACTTCTCCCCCAGATACCATACTACTGCAATGGAACTAGTACTGTTTCTAATGTATTTGGCTGTGGATGGCCAAGATGGAAATGGATTGCAAATTGGAAAAAAAATGGCCAATTTGTTCAATTTCTTTCGATATGTGTTTTAAAAAAATCGTTAAAAACTAACTACCTGTTTATTCTCCATTCAGTGAATCACTTGGTTTTTCTTTCGGTGTTCAAGGAGCATTTTCTGTTTTAGCAAAAAGTACTAAATAAAGACAATTATGACCAAAACCTGCAAAATCTTCGAGACATTGCGCGCTGTTAATTTTACATCAAACATGTATAAATTATTAAAGGGAATTTTAAAAATAATTTTAAGCCTAACAATAAATAATAAAAAATTCAAAAAAAATCAAAAATTAAAAAATTCAACTAGCCCCAAAAGACAGTGAATGAATGGTTAAAATATATCACAGAAGAAATGATGACTTTCATGCTATGCAGTTAAGTGTTATATTGAGTTTCAGGGCCGCTTTCTAGTTTCTAGTTTCTAATTCGTTGTATTGAGTTTTGGTGTAGATAACCTTTATAAGATTACATTGTTGTTTGAAGCCGCAGCGAAACGAACTCACTACGAACAACAAACAAAGAAAGAATACAAATTCCTGACTCATTTCAACATTTAGCTGTGCGACGTAACTTCTTCCAAGCATTCGTCATGCATTTTGTTTTATCTCCACAGGAGAGGAGATGAGGTTCAAGAAAATAATGCTATTTTTCCTCCTCATCGTGTCCCCGGCATCCATATTGGGAAAATACCAAGGATGTCCAGCAGGTAGAAATTAACATATTTATTTGATCACCATATTATTTAAGAATGGTCAAGTCGAGTGTGTTCGATCTTTCCATTAACTACAATATAATTTTGGTGGAGGTGACCCTCCACTTATGGTGTTTCTGCGATATTTTGAAGGGAATTTATTCTCAGTGTAATATATGTCGTTTTGTTCGTTTATCCATGAGACTGTTGTAAGTAACAGGAGGTCAAGCCATTGCGTTTTTTTTATCTTTCTTGGAAATAAGGAAATATGGAAACCCAAATTTTGTTATCTCGCCGGACAGTGCCCCTTTAAGGAAGTCGGCATATATAACAACATTTATAACATACCTCCAAAGAGAGTAATTAAGAATTCAAACATGATAGAAATAGCATCAAACTCGTTAAAAAATCCGATTTCCAGTGGGGATTTGAACCCACGACCCTCCGTGATCTAGACGGATGGTCTGCCACTGAACTACTGGGACTCTACGGTGAGCAAAGGTGAAATGTGGGCTTATAAGATAGCGAGGAAATTCGCCCAATCTAATTCAATAGCGCGAGCGTGCATCTGTAACTCAACATACCCACGCCCGTGCGTATAGACAAGTTTTTATCATAGAAATGACGCGTGTAAATGCAACTGAGCATAATTTTTCTTGCTCACTCCTTTTCAACGTGTTTTAAATGGAGAACAACATCGTAAATATCCGGGTGGAAGCAAAAGTCCACACAAATCAAACCTCAATTATTAATTTATTGCCATTGACTGCCGGTATGAAAATGCCAAGAAACTTAGCTTATTAATGTTTTACTTAGTTTTTTTTATTTTAGCGGCGCGATGTTTACAAGTTTACTCGTGACCACGCCACGCTAAAATTTTACAAACCGAAGATTTCTACAGAAATTATACCTAATATAAAACGACAGACAACATGAATACAGCAGCAAAATGACAGAGAATCGTGTCTCTAAAGACTCCAATATTAATTCAGAAATATTAATTGAAAATAAACTGAACCAGCATGCGACTGAACAGAGCGAAAAGCTATCCAATTGGAAAAAAACTACAATCAAGGCAGTCTTACAAAATTAATACGTTAAATTAATACAAATTAACGTTAAAAAAATCGTTACCTGCACTCCATGTAGCTTTTTAGTCCCTTCCTTGAGCACCCAGCTTTCCAGAAAATTAATTTTACAAGTTTAAGCGAGTTGAACTGTTTTTGTTGTTGTTTTGACATGGACCATTCGCTAAAGCTCCCGCATCTTTAGTCCACACATTTAAAGTCAGAAGTCAATCCATACTAAAAGCATAAGTTGTTCTCTCTTCAATTAACAACGGCTTTTAGACTGTACAGCGAGTCTCCGTTTCAGTTCATGAACCATTTCTCCATTGAGCAGACTGAGTTCGACAAAACTTGCACACAACAACCCGTGATGCGAAAAAATACAAACTTTCTCGTTTCAGTTCCTACAGCCGCGTAGTGAGATTTTTCGGTTCCAATCCGCTTCAAACAATGATTAGGAACATTTTCAAGGAAACATAAAGCATATACCATATTTCAAAACCAATTATTAGAAGACATTTTCAGAAAATTGTGCTTATTCGTTTTTTTCCAGATGAAGCGCGGGTTTGAACAGCTTTTCATTAAGCTTCGCCAACGTGAACTGCGATACGCGGCAATAATTTTCGCGCCTTTTTTCGTTCAGTAATGCGATCAATTTATCTTTTACTTTTCCTTTCGCTATGTTATAAAATAATCGGCTCATGCTTTTAGCTGTGTATCCATCGAGTTACGGATGTACTTGGGAAGTTTGGAGAGCACTCGAGAAGCTAGAGTTGCTCTCGGCTATCGCCTCGAGTAACTCTTGCGCTTCTCCCGTGCTCTCCAAACTTCCCACGTGCATCCATAACTCGATAGACGCACGCTAAGCATGAAACAATTATTAAATAGTCTACATATATAACAGCATATAGTCAGCATAAACCAAACAAATTAATTCAAAAATTGAATTTCCAAGGATGCGTGACACTTATAGTCAGCATATATAACAGCATATAGTCAGCTTATATAACTGCATATAGTCGGCATATAAAACAGATATATAGTCCGCATATATAGCAGCATATAGTCGGCTTATAAAACAGCATATAGTCAGCATATAAAACGGCATATAGTCGGCATATAAAACAGCATATAGTCCGCATATATAACGTGAGGATTTATCTCGTATTAGAAACTGCTTAACCTGCTTTAGCTGCCGTTCGCCATTACTTCAGTTATCGCAAAACTTGACCCCTGCAATTCTGTTGCATACCGTGAACCTCCAAAAATAAGCCCCTCCAAAAATAAGCTCACCCGAAAATAACCCCCCTAATTTATATCAAAAAAATCATTCCAATAATAAGACCCCAACCTCCCCCCCACCCCCCCCCCCCCCCCCCCCTGCATACAAGCCCATGGGGGCTTTTTAAGGATTGACTCGAGAATGATCAAGTTAACATAGAATAGATCACCAAGAATGATCAAGTTGACATAGAAGGGATCAATGATTACATTATGCCAGAAACTTAGACACTTCCGCAGATCAAAGCGACGGCGACTCAAATGAAACAAATGAAGACTCAGATGAAACCGATTAAAGACTTTGTCAGTTTGTAACCATGTTGAAAGATTTAATATAATTTGTTATTGATTGCATCTTCAGAAAATTCAATGACCGCAAACGGGTCACAGGGCTTATTTTCGGAGGTTTACGGTATTTGGCTTACAAAATATCGCCCGAAGAAAATACGACACTGTGACTCTAAAATGTCACTCTGTTTACGCTTACGAACAAATTAAAAATATATTACGAATAAATTATGATGGCACATCCCTTTTTTTGTTTCTATCTCGAGATTATTGCAATGTATCCCGTTGCATGTTTGTTATAGGAATACTTTACTCGAGTTGGTGGTGCCCAAAATAATTCTACTTGTGATTTTTCACATTTTGTTTTGCTCGTAAAAAAAAATAATAATAATCTTTGCAGCTTCTCCGGAGGAACAGAAAGTTGCTGAAGCAATATACAAACAGAGGAACGAGATAAAGGAACAACAAGAAAATGCTCAAAATCTTCTCGATGAAGTGATTCGTTACCTCAGTAAGTAAACAGTTGTAACAAGCTGTAACAAGTTGTAGCTTGTTGCAGTTCGTATCTGATTTGGCCTTCACAAAGGCACCTATTCCGATAGTAGCGACTCTCGTTACCTTCGGAATTGGCAGTTCTTGTCTTAAACTTCTAAGTCCTTTCTTGACGCCAATTTCATAAACGCAATGCATCTCGATGCTTCCTCCTTGAACCCATACACCTTCAGGCGCACTCCTGCTTTGGCCAGATACACGAAAGATAATTCCAAAAGTAACGAGGGTCGCTACTATCGGAAATCAACGGTAACTGGAAATCTGTAGCTGTGCTGTTTGCGCCATCTAATTATTTTCCAGTTATAGGTTAAGTAACTTCAAGTTAATTCTTTGGTAAACCTGATTTACATTATTTCGCACTGGTACTACTTAAAATAAATGGGGCTTTGTCTTCGAGCCCACAACTGTCCCAGGCTCTGCTCCAAACGTTTAAGCTTTGACTATCGTGGATTTTTTACCAATGGCAAATGTAATAGTTGATTTGAAACGTCGACAGTTCGCCGTAAATAGAAAGAGAAAGCAGCGATCTTGCAAACCAAACCAGCTGAAATTCTTTTTGAAATAAGAAATATATATCTCATGTCTCAATGGAAATTAGCGACAACGTGTTTTGTTTGCGAGATTTTGCCGGAGCCAAAAGGGGACATCTGGTATTGCAAAAAAAGGAACGGGGAGAGAAACTTTGGGGATGGTTTTGCATTCTTTCACGGGTTTTGCGACCGGGGTTGACGTGTGATTGGAGAAGACTGTTTTGTTATGTGACGCGATGATGGATTTCATGTTTGGCACGCAGGAGTAGCTGAGTTTAAGCGTGTGTCTGTTAAAGATCTTGTGAACAGGATGTTTTTTTTTGGAAACGTTTGTCCGCGATGTTGAGGAATTTTCTTCCTAAGTTGGTTTTGACACTTGAATTCCAAGGAGAGTTGTACCCTGTGAGGTGGCGAGCTCTCTTGCCGTTTCGTGTGTTTGTGCGGTTGTGCCGACAAGAAAATCGTCCAAGACCTTTCACTGAGATGATCGCATTGAAACTTCAGGACCATAAACCAGACTGCATGAACAACCCATCCTGCAGACTAATTAACCCTTCTAAATCTCAAATCGGAATCATTAGCAATGAGTGTCGGGTATTTGTGCGGAAACAGTAAACTGATTTATTGACACCGAAGAGTAATGAAGACGTCAACCAAAAAAAAAGAGAAAGAAAAGTTTTTTTTTTTTTTTTTTTTTATGTAAGTGCCGTACTGTTCTTCAAATTCAAGAGAAACCGTGTCACAGATGCGTGAGTTACCAGAACAATGCTTTGGACGTACATTTGATCTGAACTTATGCTCATTTTTATGTTTTGGGTCACATGACATTGGGCGTGGTCTGATGGTGTACTTAAAGGTTGCTGTTCAAATTTGGCCAAATATACGCAAAAATTTGCTTAGCTATAGCAAACTGATTTTTCCCTAGCAACGGCCTCAAAAGATAGTGAAATGGGCCCTTAAAGCCAACTTAAATTAGAAAATTAAGCAACAGTAAATATCCATCTCCATTTACTGTTTCAAACTTTGTAATTTTATTGATAACAAAAAGTTCACGAAGCATGCATTAGGTAATTTAAAACTCAGGATTATACTACAGAGGTATTAATCGCAAATTTTCTTTACAGCGATCGCAAGGTCTTGCAGCGATTTGAAGGTGCTTGTCCCAACAGCAGAAAGCAGACATTACACTATTGATCCAGACGACGAAGGGAATTTGCCACCATTTAAAGTTTATTGTAACATGACTGATTGGAATGGAGTTGGCGTGACCGTTATCAGTCACGACAGTGAGAACAGAACATTGGTGGATGGATATGAAAAACCAGGGTCTTACTCACGTGACATTCATTACACAGGAGCGAGTCTTTCTCAGTTGGCAAGTCTCACCAGGGTCTCTTCATACTGTGAGCAGTTCATCAGGTACGAGTGTAATGAATCAATGTTGCTCGGAGATGGAGATGGCTGGTGGGTGTCACGTGATTCCACAAGGATGACGTATTGGGGCGGAGCATCATCTGACAGTAATAAATGCGCATGCGGGATGAACAACTCGTGTGACAAACCCAATGTTGCCTGTAACTGCGATATCAATGACCCTGTATGGCGTAATGACAGTGGTTTCCTCTTTGACAAAACCCATCTCCCAGTGAAACAACTCAGGTTTGGAAATACCTCAACACCCCAGGAACATGATGAGATGGGTTACCACACACTGGGAAAATTCAAGTGCCGTGGCATAGCATAAATATTGACTCTCGTTACTTGCCGTTACTTTCAGATGATTAAATTAAAATAAAAAACGCTTAGTCGATTGCCCAGAATGTGCCAGTTACTTGCATTGTAAGAAAAAAAACTTATTTGGAACGAATTTGCTGTAGTATAAAAGTCAAACGTTTTTCACTCTAGTTAGTTTATGACATGTCCATGAACACAGCAATCGAGTGTCTGTTATTCGCTCTAAATAAAATTACGGGCCAAAAATTACTATCAAGTTGTATTTGTAAGCATCTACCGAATTAAATGAAATGTACATTGAATGCGGTATCTTTCATTGGTTTTGAGTGGTAACATTTTTAAGGGAACGCTACATTCGAGGGATCGTTTATTTCAGGGGAACCGTAACTTTGAGCCATGTGTATTGTACAGCGGAAGTAATCGTTATTTTCTGATTCGACAAATATCAATCAATCAATAAAAACACGTGGTTTGGAAGACGTTGTGTAGAAGATAGAGCCTGATCGCAGGTCATCTCAGCAATTCAAGCCTTTTTTATAATCATGTATCGTTTAATGAAAAAATGGTCTAAAGGTCATGTTTGTGTTCGATTTTGATCCATTTTTGGATTTCAATCCGCTTTGACAGTTGCTGTTTTCAGGGATCGGTTGTTTGTCGCCATAATTATTATTGACGACAGCGTAAAAAAAGTAAACCCTAGTTGGGCTTTGAACTTCAGAGATCGCGTGTTGTTGAAACGCACAGTAAAGCCCGCTGACGTTGCAGATATATATGTTATTTACCGGCCGGGAGGTCCGTATAGGAAAAAACTGTGCCAGAGGTCTCGAGTACGGCCCGAGGCCGCAGGCCGAGGGCCGTACTCGAGACCGAGGGCACAGTTTTTTCCTATACGGACCGACCAAGGCCGGTAAATAACTTATTTATTTTTTTCCTACTTCAATTCTACGATTTGCCGAGAAAATCTTGATATACTTGTACAGCTTTCCAAGTAATTTCTTTACGCGCCGCGTAAAGCAAAACTGACACAACGCGTGCAAAAAGTAACTCGGTATAAATCTTCACAATTTTTTCATTCAGAAACAAAAAAACTTTAATACTTTACAAAGTGAACTAATTTCTGTCAGTTTATTTCTCTCGGTAGAATAAACGGCTGTTGTGTTTGCCTTCGCTGAGGATAGAGAAATGTTCTAGCCTACTGCGAAGCCGTAGAAAGCTGAAGATTAACTTTAAAAACTTTTCAAATTTTTCTACAAATGGAAAGTCGAGCGCAATTCATTCATAGCAGTGCGAAAGCTTAAACTGTGCTATTCTTATTTAAAAATCATATCTTCTTGAATGAAAAATTACAGAATTTAGATAAAAGAAGGCAAAAACAGTGAAATGTAAGCATACTAAGTACGAATTATCTCGTAAAATCCGATCGCGAAAATGCGTATAAATCAGTATAAATTGAAAACAAGCCAGTACAAAACTAGAATGACAAATTTAAGCAACACTTTTTAATGAATTTCACAGAATCTCGATTAGAAGAAAAAACAAAACCGGAAAAATAAGAACACTTAAATCAAATGCAATCAAAACCTTTGTAAACAAGCGCTAGATTGTCTGATCACTGATTTTTTAAGCCACAAACTGTGTCGCTTTGTAAAAAACAACAACAAACGCCGAACAAACTATAAAATCAACAAATCATAAAATCCAAACTTGTACTCGCCTTTTCGAGGAATAACATTGGCCTTTAATTTTACGGCTGATTTCTCTATCCACTTAGTTTAATCTCTTTCTTCATTGCGTCTTTTTTGATACCTCGTTGAAGCGTTAAGAGCTTTATAGCGTGTTTTCGGATCTTTGTCAGCCGATGTCAGCCATGCATGGTGAAAGTTTGCGGGTTTTCTTCATTGTTTTCTTCATTTGTGTCGTTAAATATTTTATCTAGCTAATAAAATTCGCTTTCGCTTTGGTAGCTTTCGTCTGGGTCCATATTTGACGAGAAAATTCAATAATACCAGGGCTCACAAGCTTAAAACAACGGAGTCACAAATTATTGTGATTGTGCAACTACGCAACCCGGGCGGAATCGTTGAGTGAGCGGGCAAGATCGTAAATTTCCGCCCGCTCCCGGAACCAATCATATTGCAGGATTCGCAGAATTCCGCCCGCTCGCGCTCTGAGAAAAAAATAAAAGATATTATATAAGCTAAACAAAAACAACATTTTGATATTGCGCAGAGGCCGCTGATAATATTAAATCGATATTTAATATATTTTATATATAATTTAATATAATTTGAAATATGAACGCTAATCAGCATAAGTGAAAATTGTGATTTCAACTGCACTGTATATTTGAGCTCTTAGCATATTACGCCGGATATGAACCCACCCAATGTTTACCTGTTACACTTCCGTCAATCATAATTATGGTAAAAAATATTTGACCTCCGAAAACGAAAACTGACAAAATGGATCGAAATCCACCAATCACAACCCACTAACATGACCATGTGACCATTTTTGACCTATAACATACTACAAACATGAACTTTTGATCCTGTTCAGTTACGCCTTCTTGTTTCCTGACGGTGAAAAACGAAACTGTTGAGCCCGCAGGTTATTGCACGGCCCTACAAAAATCTCTCCCCGAGGAGGAACAAATATTTTTTTCTTCAATTGAATTGTTTTTTTTTGAAATCAAGTGCCAGATCACGAGGTCGCGGGTCAACCAATCAGACCAGTGAAGCCAAAATATGCGTGCATAAATGTGCATACACTAATGTGACACAAAAAGGAAAACTCAGAGCCCAAAACGCCACGAGTAAATAGGCCTCAACACCAGCCCCATGAATGTTTTGTGTGTGTGTGTGTGCGTGTGTGTGTGTGTATGTATGTAGTTTCGCTTAGCACACGCCTTACACCGCACAATGGGTCTCTGCTACCAAAACGTTGCCATCATGCGGACAATACCGCCAGCTACGCAGGCCAATCGCACGCGTCGTCTTCATACATTCACGTCTTGTAGGCAAATAATGGAGGAGGTCCGACTTTAGTCCATTTTAAAGGGAAAAATTTAGTTCAACAGCTACACCTCCAGAAAAATAGGCCGAGTCACCTTTATACATGAAACAAATGTTGTTCACTTTAACAATGTTATGGCTAATTCATGTGCGCATGTAATTTATACAATTGTCTGTTTTCAGGTGAATACAACGCGCAGGCTGAGAAGCTATACTGTATTCAACAAAATGAAGATATGTTGTAAACGTCAACTATTAAAAAAAAACATCAAAGGAGTTGTTTCTATTTTAGAATTTTTAATAAAAAGGAAAACAACGACTTCGAAATATTGCGACCGACATGTTTGGGTGGAAATGAAACAAGAGAAACAAGAGAAAATTTTTCAGGAACTATATCAAAACTTACCTTAATTATGCAAAGATTGATTCGGCAGTACACTGAACTATAAACAACACAGACAAAAGCTTCCATCAGCACAAAAGATAAGCTACAAGCAAATGTTGTTTCATCCGCCGCTAAAAGGTCGGAAACTGTGCAATGAGCAACTGTTGGCTGAAGCTGACTGTTACAAGTGTAATCGATAATATATATAGATAGCCTGAGCCTAACAGCGTCGCTCTTTGAACACAAAGCCGATGATAAACTTAATTGAGGTGAAAGGTCGGAAGCACAAGAATAAAATTGACGACCGGGCTATCTTTTAATTTTAGCAATTCTCAAAAACAGACTTACGCGACCGTTTGCACAGTACATTTAGACCGTACAAAAGTTCACAAAAACAACTTTTTCTCCGTCTAGAATAATTAGTACGACTAATTTCCAAATAAAATACATCTGCTGCTTATAAAAATTGTCCGAGAAACTGATTTGGAAATCAAAATTGCAAAAAATACACAAACATATTTGCATAAGACCGCGCGAGTGAAGTTTACAACTATAAAATCCAAGTCTTGTTTTGTTTTGTTTACATAAAATCGCCTTTCAACCTATGTAATGAATGAACAAACACATAAAAATGGACAACACAATCTTCTTTCGAAAACTTTTATTCAAATCTCCATAAGTTTATGTTTAAAAGCAAAACGCGAACCATTAAGAGCTCATCGAGGCCGAAATGTCTCCGATGAAAGAAATCAAAACAACTGAATTTAATTGAGCACGTTATAAACAATTCTCCCGAAAAACTAGCGAGAACACAAAAAAGTCAATCACAGATTGATATCAACATAAATTCCCATCGAAAAATGTATTTTGTTTTACCTTTAAGTCCCTCCACTGCTTGGAAATTGTTTAAATCTCCGCTTCTTCAGTTCTGAAACCCGAAGTGACAAACATCTTCCCGCATTGCTCCCATCCTCGAAGCAAGATTTTATCTCTGAAAGCTCTTCTATTTCCACTATAGCGGCTTCTGAATATCCCTTAATTAGTATCCCTGTCTTGAGAAGCAAACCGCGAAAAAATTCAGGAGAATAACGACTTTAATTTAAACGGTTTCCTCCGCTAAACACAGCAGTGTTTTCCCAGGTGACGTGAAATTGCAATGTTGTTGGGTGGCGTCATACGCGTATGTTTTGCGACGGTCTACGCGCCCGCGAGTTAACCCTAAGCGACGGCGTCGGCGGCGGCGGGCACACAACGCGCCCGCGAAACATTCCGCTAGCCATGACCATGAAAAATGACGAGCATGGGTTCTACGGTTCTCTGGTTCTATATGAGTATGGCGCTCCGCGAGGGCCTTCGGCCCGCAGAGCTCCGCTATTATTAAAACTTAAACTAACAAGCTTAATAAATATCGTTAGAGCTGTTGCTTAATTTACAAGGTGAATCCTTTTTTATACCTTATCTGCGTGTTATTTGTGTAATAAGGTTAGTTTTCCTTTAGTTAATTATTTTAGAAGAATTCCTAACCATGTTGAAAGATTTAATAGAATTTGTTATTGATTGCATCTTTAGAAAATTCAATGACCGCAAACGGGTCACAGGGCTTATTGTCACTCTGTTTACACTTACGAACAAATTAAAAATATATTACGAATAAATTATGATGGCACATCCCTTTTTCTGTTTCTATCTCGAGATTATTGCAAAGTATCCCGTTGCATGTTCGTTATAGGAATACTTTACTCGAGTTGGTGGTGCCTAAAATAATTCTACTTGTGATTTTTCACATTTTGTTTTGCTCGTAAAAAAAAATAATAATCTTTGCAGCTTCTCCGGAGGAACAGAAAGTTGCTGAAGCAATATACAAACAGAGGAACGAGATAAAGGAACAACAAGAAAATGCTCAAAATCTTCTCGATGAAGTGATTCGTTACCTCAGTAAGTAAACAGTTGTAACAAGCTGTAACAAGTTGTAGCTTGTTGCAGTTCGTATCTGATTTGGCCTTCACAAAGGCACCTATTCACCTATTCCGATAGTAGCGACTCTCGTTACCTTCGGAATTGGCAGTTCTTGTCTTAAACTTCTAAGTCCTTTCTTGACGCCAATTTCATAAACGCAAAGCATCTCGATGCTTCCTCCTTGAACCCATACACCTTCAGGCGCACTCCTGCTTTGGCCAGATACACGAAAGATAATTCCGAAAGTAACGAGGGTCGCTACTATCGGAAATCTACGGTAACTGGAAATCTGTAGCTGTGCTGTTTGCGCCATCTAATTATTTTCCACTTATAGGTTACGTAACTTCAAGTTAATTCTTTTGTAAACCCGATTTACATTATTTCGCACTGGTACTACTTAAAATAAATGGGGCTTTGTCTTCGAGCCCACAACTGTCCCAGGCTCTGCTCCAAACGTTTAAGCTTTGACTATCGTGGATTTTTTACCAATGGCAAATGTAATAGTTGATTTGAAACGTCGACAGTTCGCCGTAAATAGAAAGAGAAAGCAGCGATCTTGTAAACCAAACCAGCTGAAATTCTTTTTGAAGCTAAAATCATTTTTTTTTCCCGCGCGCTTAACGCTGGTGGCGCGAACGGTGAAGTCATTCATGGTTTGTACTCTTTTACAAAATGCTCAAGGAAATTCGCGCGCTATGATTGGTTAAACCAAGTTCATTATAACTCGATAAAGTACTCACGAATTATTATTGTCCTCTTGTGGTCATTTTTACTTCATAAAATAAATAAATAAATAAATAAATAAATAAATAAATAAATAAATAAACCTTTTTAGACTACTAATGGGGGATTGGGCCATTTGCGAATTGCGTAGCAAAAGGAAAGTTGTTCCAGCATATAAGAATCAGCGACTAATGTAGAGCGTTGCCCGGTTGAACTGTATAAGAAATATATATCTCATGTCTCAATGGAAATCAGCGACAACGTGTTTTGTTTGCGAGATTTTGCCGAAGCCAAAAGGGGACATCTGGTATTGCAAAAAAAAGGAACGGGGAGAGAAACTTTGGGGATGGTTTTGCATTCTTTCACGGGTTTTGCGACCGGGGTTGACGTGTGATTGGAGAAGACTGTTTTGTTATGTGACGCGATGATGGATTTCATGTTTGGCACGCAGGAGTAGCTGAGTTTAAGCGTGTGTCTGTTGAAGATCTTGTGAAGAGGATGCTTTTTTTTGGAAACGTTTGTCCGCGATGTTGAGGAATTTTCTTCCTAAGTTGGTTTTGACACTTGAATTCCAAGGAGAGTTGTACCCTGTGAGGTGGCGAGCTCTCTTGCCGTTTCGTGTGTTTGTGCGGTTGTGCCGACAAGAAAATCGTCCAAGACCTTTCACTAGATGATCGCATTGAAACTTCAGGACCATAAACCAGACTGCATGAACAACCCATCCTGCAGACTAATTAACCCTACTAAATCTCAAATCGGAATCAATAGCAATGAGTATCGGGTATTTGTGCGGAAACAGTAAACTGATTTATTGACACCGAAGAGTAATGAAGACGTCAACCAAAAAAAAAAAGAGAAAGAAAAGTTTTTTTTTTGTGTAAGTGCCATACTGTTCTTCAAATTCAAGAGAAACCGTGTCACAGATGCGTGAGTTACCAGAACAATGCTTTGGACGTATATTTGATCTGAACTTATGCTCATTTTTATGTTTTGGGTCACATGACATTGGGCGTGGTCTGATGACGTCACAACCCGAACCGCAAGTGTACTTAAAGGTTGCTGTTCAAATTTAGCCAAATATACGCAAAAATTTGCTTAGCTATAGCAAACTGATTTTTCCCTAGCAACGGCCTCAAAAGATAGTGTAATGGGCCCTTAAAGCCAACTTAAATTAGAAAATTAAGCGACAGTAAATATCCATCTCCATTTACTGTTTCAAACTTTGTAATTTTATTGATAACAAAAAGGTTCACGAAGCATGCATTAGGTAATTTAAAACTCAGGATTATACTACAGAGGTATTAATCGCAAATTTTCTTTACAGCGATCGCAAGGTCTTGCAGCGATTTGAAGGTGCTTGTCCCAACAGCAGAAAGCAGACATTACACTATTGATCCAGACGACGAAGGGAATTTGCCACCATTTAAAGTTTATTGTAACATGACTGATTGGAATGGAGTTGGCGTGACCGTTATCAGTCACGACAGTGGGAACAGAACATTGGTGGATGGATATGAAAAACCATGGTCTTACTCACGTGACATTCATTACACAGGAGCGAGTCTTTCTCAGTTGGCAAGTCTCACCAGGGTCTCTTCATACTGTGAGCAGTTCATCAAGTACGAGTGTAATGAATCAATGTTGCTCGGAGATGGAGATGGCTGGTGGGTATCACGTGATTCCACAAGGATGACGTATTGGGGCGGAGCATCATCTGACAGTAATAAATGCGCATGCGGGATGAATAACTCGTGTGACAAACCCAATGTTGCCTGTAACTGCGATATCAATGACCCTGAATGGCGTAATGACAGTGGTTTCCTCTCTGACAAAACCCATCTCCCAGCGAAACAACTCAGGTTTGGAAATACCTCAACACCCCAGGAACATGATGAGATGGGTTACCACACACTGGGAAAATTCAAGTGCCGTGGCATAGCATAAATATTGACTCTCGTTACTTGCCGTTACTTTCAGATGATTAAATTAAAATAAAAAAACGCTTAGTCGATTGCCCAGAATGTGCCAGTTACTTGCATTGTAAGAAAAAAAACTTATTTGGAACGAATTTGCTGTAGTATAAAAGTCAAACGTTTTTCACTCTAGTTAGTTTATGACATGTCCATGAACACAGCAATCGAGTGTCTGTTATTCGCTCTAAATAAAATTACGGGCCAAAAATTACTATCAAGTTGTATTTGTAAGCATCTACCGAATTAAATGAAATGTACATTGAATGCGGTATCTTTCATTGGTTTTGAGTGGTAACATTTTTAAGGGAACGCTACATTCGAGGGATCGTTTATTTCAGGGGAACCGTAACTTTGAGCCATGTGTATTGTACAGCGGAAGTAATCGTTATTTTCTGATTCGACAAATATCAATCAATCAATAAAAACACGTGGTTTGGAAGACGTTGTGTAGAAGATAGAGCCTGATCGCAGGTCATCTCAGCAATTCAAGCCATTTTTATAATCATGTATCGTTTAATGAAAAAATGGTCTAAAGGTCATGTTTGTGTTCGATTTTGATCCATTTTTGGATTTCAATCCGCTTTGACAGTTGCTGTTTTCAGGGATCGGTTGTTTGTCGCCATAATTATTATTGACGACAGCGTAAAAAAAGTAAACCCTAGTTGGGCTTTGAACTTCAGAGATCGCGTGTTGTTGAAACGCACAGTAAAGCCCGCTGACGTTGCAGATATATATGTTATTTACCGGCCGGGAGGTCCGTATAGGAAAAAACTGTGCCAGAGGTCTCGAGTACGGCCCGAGGCCGCAGGCCGAGGGCCGTACTCGAGACCGAGGGCACAGTTTTTTCCTATACGGACAGACCAAGGCCGGTAAATAACTTATTTATTTTTTTCCTACTTCAACTCTACGATTTGCCGAGAAAATCTTGATATACTTGTACAGCTTTCCAAGTAATTTCTTTACGCGCCGCGTAAAGCAAAACTGACACAACGCGTGCAAAAAGTAACTCGGTATAAATCTTCACAATTTTTTCATTCAGAAACAAAAAAACTTTAATACTTTACAAAGTGAACTAATTTCTGTCAGTTTATTTCTCTCGGTAGAATAAACGGCTGTTGTGTTTGCCTTCGCTGAGGATAGAGAAATGTTCTAGCCTACTGCGAAGCCGTAGAAAGCTGAAGATTAACTTTAAAAACTTTTCAAATTTTTCTACAAATGGAAAGTCGAGCGCAATTCATTCATAGCAGTGCGAAAGCTTAAACTGTGCTATTCTTATTTAAAAATCATATCTTCTTGAATGAAAAATTACAGAATTTAGATAAAAGAAGGCAAAAACAGTGAAATGTAAGCATACTAAGTACGAATTATCTCGTAAAATCCGATCGCGAAAATGCGTATAAATCAGTATAAATTGAAAACAAGCCAGTACAAAACTAGAATGACAAATTTAAGCAACACTTTTTAATAAATTTCACAGAATCTCGATTAGAAGAAAAAACAAAACCGGAAAAATAAGAACACTTAAATCAAATGCAATCAAAACCTTTGTAAACAAGCGCTAGATTGTCTAATCACTGATTTTTTAAGCCACAAACTGTGTCGCTTTGTAAAAAACAACAACAAACGCCGAACAAACTATAAAATCAACAAATCATAAAATCCAAACTTGTACTCGCCTTTTCGAGGAATAACATTGGCCTTTAATTTTACGGCTGATTTCTCTATCCACTTAGTTTAATCTCTTTCTTCATTGCGTCTTTTTTGATACCTCGTTGAAGCGTTAAGAGCTTTATAGCGTGTTTTCGGATCTTTGTCAGCCGATGTCAGCCATGCATGGTGAAAGTTTGCGGGTTTTCTTCATTGTTTTCTTCATTTGTGTCGTTAAATATTTTATCTAGCTAATAAAATTCGCTTTCGCTTTGGTAGCTTTCGTCTGGGTCCATATTTGACGAGAAAATTCAATAATACCAGGGCTCACAAGCTTAAAACAACGGAGTCACAAATTATTGTGATTGTGCAACTACGCAACCCGGGCGGAATCGTTGAGTGAGCGGGCAAGATCGTAAATTTCCGCCCGCTCCCGGAACCAATCATATTGCAGGATTCGCAGAATTCCGCCCGCTCGCGCTCTGAGAAAAAAATAAAAGATATTATATAAGCTAAACAAAAACAACATTTTGATATTGCGCAGAGGCCGCTGATAATATTAAATCGATATTTAATATATTTTATATATAATTTAATATAATTTGAAATATGAACGCTAATCAGCATAAGTGAAAATTGTGATTTCAACTGCACTGTATATTTGAGCTCTTAGCATATTACGCCGGATATGAACCCACCCAATGTTTACCTGTTACACTTCCGTCAATCATAATTATGGTAAAAAATATTTGACCTCCGAAAACGAAAACTGACAAAATGGATCGAAATCCACCAATCACAACCCACTAACATGACCATGTGACCATTTTTGACCTATAACATACTACAAACATGAACTTTTGATCCTGTTCAGTTACGCCTTCTTGTTTCCTGACGGTGAAAAACGAAACTGTTGAGCCCGCAGGTTATTGCACGGCCCTACAAAAATCTCTCCCCGAGGAGGAACAAATATTTTTTTCTTCAATTGAATTGTTTTTTTTTGAAATCAAGTGCCAGATCACGAGGTCGCGGGTCAACCAATCAGACCAGTGAAGCCAAAATATGCGTGCATAAATGTGCATACACTAATGTGACACAAAAAGGAAAACTCAGAGCCCAAAACGCCACGAGTAAATAGGCCTCAACACCAGCCCCATGAATGTTTTGTGTGTGTGTGTGCGTGTGTGTGTGTGTGTATGTATGTAGTTTCGCTTAGCACACGCCTTACACCGCACAATGGGTCTCTGCTACCAAAACGTTGCCATCATGCGGACAATACCGCCAGCTACGCAGGCCAATCGCACGCGTCGTCTTCATACATTCACGTCTTGTAGGCAAATAATGGAGGAGGTCCGACTTTAGTCCATTTTAAAGGGAAAAATTTAGTTCAACAGCTACACCTCCAGAAAAATAGGCCGAGTCACCTTTATACATGAAACAAATGTTGTTCACTTTAACAATGTTATGGCTAATTCATGTGCGCATGTAATTTATACAATTGTCTGTTTTCAGGTGAATACAACGCGCAGGCTGAGAAGCTATACTGTATTCAACAAAATGAAGATATGTTGTAAACGTCAACTATTAAAAAAAAACATCAAAGGAGTTGTTTCTATTTTAGAATTTTTAATAAAAAGGAAAACAACGACTTCGAAATATTGCGACCGACATGTTTGGGTGGAAATGAAACAAGAGAAACAAGAGAAAATTTTTCAGGAACTATATCAAAACTTACCTTAATTATGCAAAGATTGATTCGGCAGTACACTGAACTATAAACAACACAGACAAAAGCTTCCATCAGCACAAAAGATAAGCTACAAGCAAATGTTGTTTCATCCGCCGCTAAAAGGTCGGAAACTGTGCAATGAGCAACTGTTGGCTGAAGCTGACTGTTACAAGTGTAATCGATAATATATATAGATAGCCTGAGCCTAACAGCGTCGCTCTTTGAACACAAAGCCGATGATAAACTTAATTGAGGTGAAAGGTCGGAAGCACAAGAATAAAATTGACGACCGGGCTATCTTTTAATTTTAGCAATTCTCAAAAACAGACTTACGCGACCGTTTGCACAGTACATTTAGACCGTACAAAAGTTCACAAAAACAACTTTTTCTCCGTCTAGAATAATTAGTACGACTAATTTCCAAATAAAATACATCTGCTGCTTATAAAAATTGTCCGAGAAACTGATTTGGAAATCAAAATTGCAAAAAATACACAAACATATTTGCATAAGACCGCGCGAGTGAAGTTTACAACTATAAAATCCAAGTCTTGTTTTGTTTTGTTTACATAAAATCGCCTTTCAACCTATGTAATGAATGAACAAACACATAAAAATGGACAACACAATCTTCTTTCGAAAACTTTTATTCAAATCTCCATAAGTTTATGTTTAAAAGCAAAACGCGAACCATTAAGAGCTCATCGAGGCCGAAATGTCTCCGATGAAAGAAATCAAAACAACTGAATTTAATTGAGCACGTTATAAACAATTCTCCCGAAAAACTAGCGAGAACACAAAAAAGTCAATCACAGATTGATATCAACATAAATTCCCATCGAAAAATGTATTTTGTTTTACCTTTAAGTCCCTCCACTGCTTGGAAATTGTTTAAATCTCCGCTTCTTCAGTTCTGAAACCCGAAGTGACAAACATCTTCCCGCATTGCTCCCATCCTCGAAGCAAGATTTTATCTCTGAAAGCTCTTCTATTTCCACTATAGCGGCTTCTGAATATCCCTTAATTAGTATCCCTGTCTTGAGAAGCAAACCGCGAAAAAATTCAGGAGAATAACGACTTTAATTTAAACGGTTTCCTCCGCTAAACACAGCAGTGTTTTCCCAGGTGACGTGAAATTGCAATGTTGTTGGGTGGCGTCATACGCGTATGTTTTGCGACGGTCTACGCGCCCGCGAGTTAACCCTAAGCGACGGCGTCGGCGGCGGCGGGCACACAACGCGCCCGCGAAACATTCCGCTAGCCATGACCATGAAAAATGACGAGCATGGGTTCTACGGTTCTCTGGTTCTATATGAGTATGGCGCTCCGCGAGGGCCTTCGGCCCGCAGAGCTCCGCTATTATTAAAACTTAAACTAACAAGCTTAATAAATATCGTTAGAGCTGTTGCTTAATTTACAAGGTGAATCCTTTTTTATACCTTATCTGCGTGTTATTTGTGTAATAAGGTTAGTTTTCCTTTAGTTAATTATTTTAGAAGAATTCCTATATTTTTCGCTTTGTTTTTTAATTTGTATTTTAAATTTTAGATTTTTGTACGGTCGCAATGCATCGAAAACGTTTCTTTTCTTTTGTTTCAAATTCCGATAAAGGTGACCAAAACTACTTCAAAACAGGTGCAAATGTCACAGAAACAAAGCATAAAATGTACCAAAAACTTTAATCGTATTTTCGTGCTTTTTTGATGGTTGAAGCCTTTAAGCAAACAAATATTAATACCAGGTTTTTGCAGGTGACTTCATAAGTAAATGCGATAAATAAATGCTTAAGTAAAGTTTGTTCTGTTCTGATCTAATTACTACTACTCCAAATTGTCAAAAATAATTAAATGTAATAAAAAAATAATTCTTTATTTAGGACCAACCAATAAATTTTGTCTGTCTTTTTTTGTATTCGTTTGTATTCAAAGTAATCTAGGGACAGTTTTAAATGTACATTGCAATCATTGTATTTGGGCCTTTCATTTTGCTTTACTTTAATTGCAGAATAAATACTCCATATTTCCAGAAATTAGCATTTTCCAATTAAAAAATGATTTTGCAACATTACTTTATTTTCTAAGTACGCGGAAGAAAAAGCATAAAATGCAACACTTGAACGACTATTCAAGACAGAGAAGACATGAGATTGAGAATGCCCTGGCATAGCTCAATTTTAGAACATGATAATAAAGTAATCGGCAATAATAATATCGGGAAATAAATTTTGTCACTGCGCTAACTTAAGGTATAGCTAAGTTGATGTAGTAGCGGAGCCCGCGGGCCGAAGGCCCGGCGGAGCACCATACTCATAGAACCTATGCCCGTCATTTTTCATGGTCATGGCTAGCGGAATGTTTCGCGGGCGCGTTGTGTGCCCGCCGCCCGCCGCCCTCTGCCCTCCGCCCTCCGCCCTCCGCCCTCCGCCCTCCGCCCTCCGCCCTCCGCCCTCTGCCCTTCGCCCTCCGTACGCTTTTGGCTAGCTCGCTGGTGCGTATGACTTCGCATAACATGCGCGTGTGACGCCACACAACATGCGGGATCTTTGAGGCTTTGTTTTAAGAGCGGCTACACAGCCGTCAGCTCGGTAAACACTATCCGTTGCAGGATTTTTTGCTGTTTTTAGCGGAGAATGAAAGTCGTTATCACCCAACATTTTTTTGCGGGTTGCTACTCAAGATAGGATACTAATTATACTCAGAAGCCGCTTTAGTGGAAAAAGAAGAGCTTTCAGGGATAAAATCTTGCTTCGAGGAACTATATACGTTTTTAGCAATAGGAAGAGAGGGGTTCGTTTTACGGATTTCAGCACCAAAGCGGAGATTTAAAGAATTTCAAAATACAGTAGTCGCCGGAGGGACTAAAAGGTAAAACAAATTACATTTTTCGATGGGAATTTATCTTGATTTCAATCTGTGATGGACTTTTTGTTTGTGTTCTCGTTAGTTATGGAGAATTGTTTATAAACGTGTAGCTTAAATTCAGTAATGCATTAATTCCTTGAATTTGAATTGAAGACACGGCTCGGTCCCGATGCGCTTTATAAATGGTACGCGTTTTGCTTTTAAACATAAACTAATGGAGATTTGAATAAAATTGAATAAAAAAGAAGATTGTGTTGTCCATTTTTACGTGTTTGTTCATTCATTACATAGATTGAAAAGCGATTTTATGAAAACAAAACAAGACTTAGATTTGATACTCGCGTCGCCTTATGCAAATATGTTTGTGTATTTTTGCAATTTTGATTTCCAAATCAGTTTTTCGGGTATTTTTTGACAAGCAACAACTGTATTTATGTATTTACTTTCTAGCCTCCTTAAGTTATCCTTAAATCCTGAAGAGTATCAAAGCAGTACGATTTTCATCTGGTGATAATTTTAAATCGGGGTACCGATCACGCATCACGCCAAATTTTTAAGTGAAAACACGCATCACGGAGAAAATGTTTAACCAATCACGTAAATAATGAGTAATCCGGCATTAAAATGGTAACAAATCAAGGTAGGCCTAACATTAAGCGAGAAGATCGAGTGTATATAATCAGGAATGTCACGCGGTCGAAACAAAATAGCACTGAAAAGTCCTGTTAAATATTAATTACATTAACTAGTATGAATATCTATGAGTCTATTGTTTCCGGATTTCAGTTTTGGACCAACCACGAAGATAAAAGGTCAAGAAAAGACAGGAAAGACAAGACAGATGTTGAACTAGACAATTTACGTTGAGTCCTTTGAGTGTTAACTTTCTTGTTTATCAAAAAAATGTCGAAAACATTCACGTATCACGAAAATCTAATAGGTAAATCACGTGTCACGCGCTTCTAAAATAGCAAATCACGCAATATCTACGCTATCTGGTCACGCATCACGCCGTTAATTTGGGAACAATCACGCATCACGCGGCTAATTTTGGGGCAATCACGCGTCACGTAAAACCCCTTTGCACACCCTCTATTTAGTTTTTCTGAGAGGAACGGAACTCACACATGGGCAACCAATCGTCTGTCTTGGGTTATGTCACACCAATCAGATTGCCTCTAGTATGTACACCGTGTGCTATGTCAGCCAATCAAATTCTCGCTTCTTCGCGGTTGTTTCCTCAAACACTAAAAGTGTAAAGTTTTGAAGATTTGTTGGTTGGGAACTGTGCTCTAATCCCGACTGGCTTGCTAACATGGCAATATGAAGTAGATTTATTCGGAAATACCGCCTATAATGTGCTCTATCCATGAATGGTAGAATGGTCTGTGCGGGATGAAATGTCCAAAAAATGTGGACTGCGGTTACGTTAATAGGCGAGCTTGTGCTGAAGTAAGAAAGTATAGTTTTATTGCAAAAACTGCAAGCGGATTTCAAATTATGTGATGCGGAACATGAATTGTATGTTTCAAGCCCGTTTCAAGCGATTACTATTTAAAATGGTGTATTTTGTCAGTCACGCTGTCTGCACGTGAAAATGTTGAACTTTGTCCTGATAGAAACTTGTCCGTGATGCATGGATTTCAACAGAGAAAACGTACTTCAAGCAAAAGACGTCACTACGAGGCTTAGGGGAATAAACCATATAAATCCCTACTATCATTCCCCTAAGCCTCGTAGTGATGTCTTTTGTTTCAAGTTGAATTTTAATATATCGAAATTGGGCTATTAATATACAATTCGTAAGACTTTTCTGGTCGACATTACAAGAAAAGGTATTTGGCTCCAAATATTAACATCGACAATCTTCGTGTAACTAATTCAATTAGCTTGTGGTTTAAGTTGAAAACAATTTAATCTAATTAGTTTCTATTTCTATTTGCAAGATTTTTTTTGTGAAGAATAAAACCAGTTGTTTAAATAATATTAGTTGTAATTTACTAGGAGACTACCAATATTTATTTTGCATGCGTTTAGTTTTTGTGAAAGACTTTTCTGGTCGACATTACAGAAACAGGTGGTTCAAAGAATTTTCGTGTCACTAATTTAATTAGCTTGTGGTTGGGGTTGAAAACAATTTAAATTAATTAGTTTTTGTCTTCCAGGCCAAAGGGAACAATTTCCACGTTCCTTTTGTGAATAATAAAAACAACTTAAAAAAAAAAAAAAAAAAAAAAAAAAAACTAGATACAAATTTCCAGGAAATAATAATCCTTGAATTTGGATGCATCAAATTTCAGTGCAGGAGTTTTCTGGTTGACATTTACTACACTGATTACTGAAACAAGTTGCTCATTTTACTGGGGCCGTAGTTTCGTCATAAAATAACTCCGGAAATCCCGTGAAAAAAGCTAGCCAAAACTTGTGATTTTGTTGCCACCTATTTTCATACCTAACCCTTTAGGCTAGAATACAAAAGCAAACTTTGCATTTTTCCACCTAAATGGAGTTTTGGTCCCAGTGGGGCCTGTTTCTCGAAAGTCCCCATACCTTTTCGGGCCCGGAACTATCATTTAAATCAGAATCTATAAAATGGTGATGCATTTTTTAGCCCTCAAACCAGCTCGACTTGTTTCGTCGATTTAGAATTTTATTGCTTAGCTTTCAAAAGCAACAAAATTTTGATCTTTAATAAATACATTGCGCACATAAGATAGCTATCGGGACTTTCGAGAAACGGGACCCAGTTCGTGATCTCGGTATTTCTTTTCTTTCTATCTTTCTTTCTTTTTTTTTTTTTGGAGGGGGGGAGGTAGGGGGCGGGCCAGAGGATTTCAAAAACGTATATCTGCAAGCGGTTGTTTGTCCAAGTTTACTTCAGCTGTTTTGTTGCTTTCACAATTTGATATCATTTAATAGGTAATTTTCAAAATAGCTCATGCACACAATGCGTGCCTATGTTTACACTCGCTGAACAGTTAACTGATAACTTTTGTTATTCATTGGTTTTTTATTCCTTGATCTTGGCAGGATACATGCAAGAGTGAAATGTGCTGGTTTAGGGCAGACAAGCATAGGTTTCACGTACAGGAAATTAATAGTTGCTTGTGATTATTTAGATTTCCGAGAGGAACGAACTCACACGTGAGCAACCAATCGTGAAAATAACATCCGCTCCTGATCACAGAAAACGGTTTTGTTACTCTCACTGAACAGTAAGTTACATTATTATTGGTTTGTGATTTATTGATCTGGCCAGAATACATACAAGGCTGAAATGTGTTGGTTAAGGACAAGCATAGGTTTCACGTACAGGAAATTAATAGATCGTTTTCACTGACGTCATATCAAAATTCGGAAGCTGTTTTCGCATCCAAAATGTTTATGGAATTGTAGACAGTGTAAAACTACACATCTGAGCCAAATTTTGAAGCGCCAGAGCATTTAGTTCAAGAGTTATAGGCGAACGAGTTTTAGACATTTTTAGTAAGAAATGTATGGAGCGGCCATCTTGGTGTACCAACATGGCGGACAAAAATTCAAAGCCTTAATTACACCAAAAATCTCATCACAAAATATTGTATTCACTATAAGTTCCATCAAATCGGCTCATAACCATCTATAATTCAAAAATAACTTTCAACGGTTCAATTTTGTTGATTTTCGCGGCTTATTTGAAATAGAGAGACGGATTGCGTGACACATTTAAAACCTTTATAAATCGGAAGCAAAACATCGTTAAAACCTGAAACTTTTTGTGAAAGATTATAACACTGGTATCCATATACCATGTTAGAAACAGCTTTGTAGGATGTATACTTTAGATTTTTGAATTTTTATGACGTCATGTGAAAACGATCTATAGTTGCTTGTGATTATTCAGATTTCCGAGAGGAACGGAACTCACACGTGAGCAACCAATCGTGAAAAAAATATCCGCTCCGTCACGGAAAACGGTTTTGTTACACTCACTCAACAGTTAAGTTATTGTTGATTTGTGATTTCTTGATCTGGGCAGAATACATGCAAGGCTGAAATGTGTTTAGTGTAGGGCAAGCATACTGGTTTTACGTACAGAAAAAAAAAAAATATTAGTTGCTTGTGATAATTTAGATTCCTGAGAGGAACGGAAATTACACTTCGGCGACTAATCGTGGAAATAACATCGACTCCTGATCACAGAAAACGGTTTTGTTACACTCATTGAACAGTTAAGTTATGTTATTGTTGGTCTGTGATTCCTTGATCTGGGCAGCATACATGCCAGGCTTAAATGTGTTTGTTGGGGAGAAGCATGGGTCTCACTATTTCACGATTTCCAGCCGTTTTGTGCGCCCGCATTCCTTCGCGTACACCACGGCTGGATCACTGGTTAAGTTCAATTTTGAATAAAACCGGAAATAGCTGTCACAGGACAAAACTAACGTCAAATACCAACTAAACCAACCAACAACAATTCTAACGTCAAGTGAAACGAAACAATTTTATTTCGTTTGAACTCAAAATTAGTCTTTTTTTGAAACGACTGTTGAAGTTTCCATATAAACATTAATATTTCTTACAAAAAAAGTCACACGTGACACACTACGCGATTGGACTGCCTATGACGGAGACAACACGTAAACAGAGTATTGTAATTAAACAAACTTATTAAAGTATTCCATTGTTAATTCGTTGTAGGATGGAACTTAGTAATTCCACAATTCTTGCTAAAAACACACTTGCTGGATTAGTTCTACCAAACTTAGACTATGACAATTGATAAATGACTAAAGAGAGCAAAAGAGTAATCAGAATGTCACTTGAACAGCGCACGCCTCGTTATCTACCAGAAGTGTTTGTTGACGAGTTAAGTTTTTGGATTAATGGAACTAAAGAATTCCGTTGAAATTAATCAGCTCGATTAGATCTATGACACCCATGCACGTGAAACGAAAGGAAAGATTCCAATTCCTTCACACTCTTAAATTCACTGAGTTAACAAGTACTTAGTATTTGTGGGAAAGGTTGTGGTCACGTTAATTGTACATTGATTTTGGCCCGAGCACGTTTCATGATTTCACTTTAATAATCATGCTGTACATTTTGCCTGTATATCTTGGCACGAGCAAGTTACCTGATTTATTTTTAATAATCATGCTCCTGGAAGCATGAGCTCTCTATATGGCGACCAAACCAAACATTTAATAATCAAACAGACGCGCGCTCCATTCAACCGACAAATTCGTTAAGTTAAGGTGGCTGAAGACAGTTTTACTGTACCTATGCATCATTCATTGTCATTTTAAAACCACTAACGTCTGGGCGCCCAAAATTGGCGAGGCATAAGATTAATAAACAAGCTTTATATTTTAATATTTTTGTCGAGCTTTTAGGGTGTTGCCATGGCAACAAGGTGAATTGTAAATCAGCCTGCAATATTTGGTTTCGTTTATTTTCAGAAAATCTAGTCGTTAGATTTTGTCCATCATTTGTCTCTAGTAAACTCGTAAAAATATTCGCGTGTTAACACTGGTCTCATGTAATTTTGACAGAGGGATCTTCCGTACTGATTTGTGATTTAATATGTTTGCGTTTTGTAAAAATCTCCTCTGTTAGATTTCAAATTTTTGATGGCAGGTGAGTTCGTCATATTCGGAACTATTATTGTGCCAAATTTCGTGAAATTCTAACGAGTGGTTCCGTAGAAATCAGCACGTTTCCGAGGAAACTCGATACTGAACATCCAGTCACAATTTTTTGGTCAACTGCGCATGAGTTGCATTTGACTGGGTTCTCTATCCAAAGACAAAAACGACCAAAAAGGCAGTGTATTTCTTCAATAGTTCAATAAATTATTGATTATTGATTCAACAATTTTTTTTTTACGAACAACATTCTTTTTTTTTTTATTTTAAGACGAAAAACAGCACTTTCGCGATCCACGCTGAGCAAAATAAAATGATCGCTGAATAGGCGCCATGTTTGTTTTTCTCAAAACACTGCACGTACTGACTCACGTAAGCAGCTGAAATTCATAGCGCGCGCAAACTGTGTTCAGCCACCTTAAAAGTGCGAAATCCAGGACTATGTTCCTCGATGAAAAAAAGCGAAATAACACAAGATTAAAAGATTTTAAAATAAAACATTTCAAAGTCACACAAGATTATAGCTTTCGGCAAAAGGTAAAATGTCAAAGTCACACATGATTAAGACACCATTAATATAACACACCGAAAAATCTTAAAACGAAGATATGATGATCACGAGTAAGCATAAAATGTATTATTGCAGATGTACTGGTTACCAACACCTCACTATCCCCATTCATCACATTATTAATGTTAACAAAATAAAAATAAAAACATGGCATTGAAACAATATTACTCAAAAACAAAGTCCACTCAATAACTGAGATATATCAAGTCATTGGCCATTCAATATCCCTTCGAAAACAGAAACCTCTCTTTTCCTGGTTTAGCAGCAGTGGGTGTCATCGCAGTGTTATTTGTAGGAATCTGCAACTCGTCAAAGGGTGGCTCTTGGTTCGTTTTGAAGACTACAATCTCTTGCCAGAGATAGCAGGCGTCTTTAAACCTGCGCTCCTCGGATCTTTTTATCTGACGTTCGCATTCATCAACTCGAGTCAGCTTTGTGTAGGCTTTGAACGACGCGCTCAACTCGATTGCCTTTATCATGCCGCCCACTTTCGTCTCGGCTTCATATCCTTTCTCCTGCAGTTCTTTCCAGCTGTTCTTGGTCATCATTTCGACTTTCACCGTGTTTTCGTATCCACCGGGGTGGCTGTAAACTAGTTTCCAGATGGAGACGCCACTATGCGCAATGACTGTGTGTGATGTTTGTAATTGATTGCTTTTAAACTTACTGATGTGATCTGCGAAGAGCCGGCCGATGTTGTGCGTGCGGTTTTCAAAGTTATTTACAGGGAAGTTGATCTTTGCTTCGTCTGTATCTGATAGCTTCATGACCAAGTCCACACTCCAGGGACCAACGAAAAGCCAGTAATCTAGCGACGTACCAGGATTCAAGATGCGAGTTGCATCGTAAGCAATGATTGTAACTTGGTACTTGGTGTCGTTATAAAAGGTGCACTTTTTTCTTATAAAATTATTTGCGTTATCCAGATTCGGCCTTAATCCTTGCGCTGTAAGGAAATAAAAACAGACCGTGACTCTCTAAAGTGGAAAGGACATTTACTCTTTGATTTACTCTCTCTTTTGATTTACTAAATAATAATAATAATAATAATAATAATAATAATAATAATGTAAAAATAATGAAAATAATAATAGTAATAAATAACAATAACAATAATGATAAATAATATAATAATAATAATAATAATAATATTATATTTATTTATTATTTATTATTATTATTATTTTTAAATTATTATTTTTGACCTTGTGAAAAGAATTGAGTACGTTTTTCAATCGATATGTATATAAATATATTTTAATTACGTATAGTTAATATTTTGTATTTGTTTTACTCCATTAGTTTTTTAAATTATATATTTTTGAATATCTATTTGCTTGAACTTGTCAAGCAATATGAAATGAAAATTTATATGAATGAACTTTATAGCTTTTTCCTGCAAGTGTACATAAGATTGATGTTAAGGCTTAATCGATTTTTAAGAAATTTGTTAATAAAATTATTATTATTGTTATTATTATTATTATTATTATTTATTATTTATTATGACAATGATCACTTTCATTTTAAAAATGTAAATTTGAGGAGTTTTTTATTATACCGTTTCAAATGTACATATCTTATCGTATTAGAATTTTAATGTATTGTAAATAGTTATTTTAATTGTTAATAAACATCTTGTTCTTGTTAAAAAAAAAAATATTATTATTATTATTATTATTATTATTATTATCTTAAGGTTTCATTCGCTTTACTGCGGTCTGCTCTGCTCTGTCTGAGGGGATCTCGATCCACAAGACGCGCTCCCTTGAACTTACAGGACACTGACTTTGACATTGATAAAAAACTCGCGGGAATTAGGAACTAAATTTTTATATAATTTCTCAGCCAGTCTTTTTTCTTTTTTTTTTCCTTTTTTAATTGATAAATTTTCTGAAACAATGTTATAGGATACAATTCTTTTTGTAGAATCTAATTTTTGAAGGCCTTTCTTTTAAAAAAATAAATAAATGTTACGCTAGATATACCATTTTAAATGTACATATTTTATCGTATTATAATTTTAATGTATTGTAAATAGTTTATTCTAAATGTTAATAAAATTATTTGTTACTTTTATATTATTATTATTATTACAAGTGAAACCGGAAATAATTTATTATAATTCATTTAACATATTCCATAGACTATAGTCCAGAAAAGAACTTCAACAATGTTGAAGCAAAATCTGCGCCATTCAAGTAAATCCTGCAAATACACATGTGTACATCACATGGCCTGCTTTTCAAAGGTGCTAATTGTGGTGTTGGGAGGGTTCTTACTAAATATATAGAGTTTGAGGGGACAGCAAAAAAAAATGCGCTTACCCTCGGCGTAAAGTTGTGTAATACGGCTGAGTATTTACTGACTAGTAAAAATGCCAAAGGCAACCGTATTACACAACTTTTTACTGAATAAATGTTTATTATACGACAGAAATATTATCCTGAAGGCTAAGTTTTTCTAGCTGTTTTTCCTAGTGCACGGTCAGAAGAGTGTAATAACGTGTCATATTTGCACTCGTTTTGATGCATATTTGCACTCTACAATGTTATGTCGAATAATAATGTATCGTACATTGTATTTGCACTTGTTTTGGTGCATACATGTATTTGTAATGTCAAATGCTACATGCATGTTGCAAAATAACACCATATACATTTATTTATAAAGCAGCAGTATTTGAAAAAATACATATTTATTTAAATTTCAATGATAATACATTAAAAAGACTTTCTGACACACATAAAAGGTAATTGATTTGACAAAATGTACTGGTCATTATTATTAAACTATTGTCACTTTCCCTATATCAACCAGTGTACATGACAAAGCTTTAGAAAAAAGTAAGAACATTTTCATGATGCTTAAACTCTCTATTCTGTATGATCTGGGAATGATCAAACCGTACATGTGCATGTATATAACCAATTCACTAAGAAGAATGTCCTACCTTCAAGTGTTTATTACTTTAATTTACTATTTGTTTTCATGTTTTTAAGAAAGAAAGAAATCCAGTTTGCCAATGTTTCAATGTACATGTACTTCAATAAAACCTTAAATTTTTGCAATAATCACTGGGTGGCCTTTTTCTCAGCAACCAAAAATGGCCACAAACAGAACCTCAGAAAGCAATGTACCATGGTTGAGACTGACCCTTTAATGATTTAAAGGGAAGGTCAGAAAATCACGCTACAACGCTTTTTACAAACAGACAGTATCATTATTAATTGAAAATATTTTAGTCATTGTAAAAAAAATGCATTTACTGTTTCACTCACTCACTCACTCACTCACTGTTGCTGACTCACTCGGCTGCGCCTCGTAAGTCCACACCATGGAAAAAGCGGTGTAAATTTGTTAATTGTGCATGCATAGTTTTGTCTCACTGATCTGATTAATTGACAATTGAAGGGGTGAGTGGAATAAAGCCCTACGTGACTTCTGATCAACTGTTAGATTCTCCTTCCAGTTTGTCTTGTATATGCTCATGTAACAAGGGGAGAATTTGGTTTCAGATCAGGGGTCACTTAGGGCCATATTTCAGTTTGGAATCAGGCCAAAAGTGACTCCTGATCTATAGCCAAATTCTCCCTTTGTTACATGAGCATATACAAGACAGACTGTAGGGAGAATCTAGCAGTTGATCAGAATTCACTTGGGGTTTTGTTCCACTCACCCCTTCAATTGAGGCCTTGTGATCTTGTGGCCTCATGTGTGTTAACTTGAGAAGCAGAAAGAAGAATAACAGCATACAAGTTGTCAAGACAATGCGGGGCATTCATGTATGGATAGGACTGTTTGATATTATTGTGTTCACCGCTTATTGCCACATGGGAATTTTGTTCCAGCAAGTTTTGTGTTTTATATAACTTTGCATTTCAGTTAGCGATGGTGGTTTCCAGTGTCAGCTACTGAATGTAGTCGTACTTTTTAGACACAATTTAATGTTTCTCTAGAAAAGCACTCAAAACATTTGGGAATCAAATACTTCAGTGGGTTAAAGACACCACAAGTTCAAGCTGTGTATAGCTTCTTGTTTAATTATACCATCCAAGTTTCATTGTCACAGCTCTAATACTATTGATATTACATGGGAGGTCAGAGGGAATCCCCTAATGCACAATCCAATGAAAGAGCTCTGAGAGCCATGCATCTCATGAATATGAAACAGCGTAAGGATAATTTTAGTTGTTTTTGATGTTTTGTAATTTAGCAGCGTCACTGTGATAGTTAACACATCTTGGGATGACAGAAATATCCATTGTGTGAAACGAGACAGCTGGATGAGCCGAGTAAGCAAGCAATGACAGCAATACAGTGACATTTCCCTAAATGCTACAAATCTATCTGAAATCCACAGATTGGTTATGATTTTCCATACTAAGTTTGAAGTCGAAGAATTGAAAAACAAACAGATTTTAAAATATTTTAAACAGTTTTGCATGACATACATGTAAGTATAAGTATGCACCAAATCATACAAACTCACGTTATATAACATCCGCTCACATGTACACTCTGCATGTACTACATGAATATTAAACTCATGTGCGTTACATTCATTTGTGTCTCTTTAGAAATCTAATTCTTTCTACCAGCTACTTCTAAAAATATTGTAGAAAGAACTCTGAGTTATAAAAAATGCTGCAAGATTGGACATTATTAAATAAATAAATTGAAGAACAGATAACAGATTATGGCTCCATCAATTCCAAGCCCACTCATCCCCCCCCCCCCCCCCCCCCCCCCCACCCGGGCATTTTCGGGCATGTTATAACTTTTCCTTCCCAAGGGTGGGGCATTTACCAAAACAGGTCGGCCTAGGGATGGGGCATTGTCAAAACAACCTTATCTTTCAGATTTTAAAAGTTAACTCGTACAATGCTTATTTTTTTTTTTTAATTTCTTGATTGCCCTAAAAAATACAAAAACTGAGTTGATAAACATTGTTTGGGTCCCACACTTTTCAAGAGAACCGGACAACAAGCAACAGAGTGAACGCAGTCATATTCCATTTTAGACTTTCACACAATTTTCATGACAAGCAGGCTACTGCCTTATTTTTCAAGTGCCACAGAAGATAATATCACGGTAAACTGTCAATTCGATCAGGAATTTTAGAGGGCTATATCAGAGTCAAACGTTTTGCGGGAACAATAAATTAAACACAAATATTTAGAACGAATGAGGGAACGGATATGTAAGTAATACTAAAGAAAAATGAAAGAATTTCTAGCATGAATAAAGATCCATTTATTTGTGAACAATTATTGCTGCCATAATTAATTATTATGAAATAATTTATTATTAAAATAATTAATTATTAAAATAATTAATAATTAATTAATAATTAATAATTAAAATAATTGATCATTAAAATAAAATTTTGATCTTATCCATGGGCATGTACACTCTTTCAGAAGTCCCACCATGGGGATTTGTATGTACATGTGTAAGCTGACCTCACGGTGGGGCATTTGCAACATTATTTAAAAAAAAAGAGACAAATGTCCGACAAATACCCGGGGGGGGGGGGGGGGGGGGAGGTGGGATGAGCGGGCTTGGAATTGACGGATCCATTACCTTTATACTTGTTCCTACTTTGAAATGTAAACCAAAATATGTACATGTGACTGTAGTTTTTGAAAGTCTGATTACCTTAGTAGCAATACAACTGTAGTTGATAACGAATTTAATTCTAGAGCATGATGCAAGATGCAGACCCTTAGGTTTTTGTTTTACTTCCATCTCTAATTTCCACTGTCAAAGATCTATCGTACATCTTTGCGCTTGAAATACAGTGAAACAGGTGAATTGAAACTAAAGGCAACAAAACATCTCTCTAGCTACATGTACATGTCATATTTAAAACCTCTTATAAGTTCAACTGTGGACAAAACATGTCGAAAGCAAGCTTAAAACCTTACCGTATAGCATAAATTACGTGTTAACTTTGAAAATTACCGCAAAAGCTACTATCAAGCTGATATCAGGGCATGTCAATAATTTCAATAGTCTATAAAAATCGATCCTTGTAGATTGAATTCAATACTAATCAATCGACAAATATTGGAATTTGATAAAAGTCGATAGTAGTATAGGGGTTGGGGGCTCCAGATCAAAAATTATTTTTGATCTGATACCAACCCAACTCTATACTACTTTTCCATTTGATGGAAATCTATATTTTTTTCAAATAATCGTAAATATGATGTGCCATTGCGTGATTCCCACATAATAGAATCCTTTGCGTGACACAATTCTTAGAAATACAGGAAGTCTTTGATTCTTATAAAAATGGGAAGTCGATGATGTCATACAATAGGGGGTTCCCAGAGGAAAATCAGTCATTACAACACGGATGGTCACATTGCGTGACTTTCTCGGAAAAACAGGATGCCGATGATTTCATTGTCAAAGAATTTTCCGCTTATGAACAGGAAATGAGTCATCACGAGACGGTCGTATGATTTTTCTAACCAATCAGAAGCTTCACATTTTCACTACACAATCGTGAAACATTTCAGTGAAAAGTTATTAATTTGTGAAACGTTTCAGTGAAAGTCATTTGTGAAGTTTAAAGAAGATGCCTTACTCTCTGAAGCAATTGGACCAGCGCTATGAGAATATTTGCAATAACATTAACGATGCCAAGGAGTACACAATGCAACATTTAAAAACCCCAATTCAGATGGACCTTCAAGATTTTTTCAATACTCTTGATGCTCGAAACTTGGAGGAATGTGATACAGAGATGGAGATGATTGAGGAAACCATTCGTCAGTGTCGAGTGGCCGTTAGGAATGAACAGTCTCGACGTTTGTTGGCAGATGAGATTCGACGCAAGACTGACATAAATACCAAGAAAACATTACAGAAACAAACATTTAAACTCAAGAGGAGGAGGTCGTTTTTAAGTAAAGCAACACCATATCCATTACGATCACATGATTCGATTGGACATTGAAACGGGACTCTACTATCTTCTTAGTACCAGTTCCAAACAATTAAAATATAACTAGTTTCAAATCATGAATTTTGTAGTTTGATGGATACTCTTAAGGGGCGAAATTTCAAATTGTTTGTCGAACAAATGAGAATAAAAAGAGAATACATGTAGCTGCTATAAAACACATATTTAAAAATTCACTGATAGTGCACAGCTATCAGTTTATCGTTTGTTCTCGTTCGAGCTCAGTCTCTCAATTTATCGCTACTTTGAAATGAACATCACTAAACCAAAATGTGAATCTAGCTTGCCTTTTGGCTGTCAAGAAAATGGAATTTGGAATTAATGAAAACTTCTGCTTCACGATTTAGTTGGATACTTAAACTTTATCGAATCTTGGCGAAAAATGTTTGCAACAAATGTACAAGAAAATATAAAGCACCTACCTATTTTTATCAGATCCATCGTAGAATCCAAACGAAGATGAATTTTGGCGGTGTCGTGAGCTGAGAATAAAACAGTACAGTCGAAGCTCTCGTAAGCGACCACCTAGGGAATTCGAAAAACTGTGGTTGTCACTAGCCTTGGTCGTTTACGAAAATAGGCTCTCGCAAGCGACCACGCGATGAAACAATTGAGGTTGGCCGCTTACGAGAGCTTAAGCATAAGACATGGGATATTTAAAGGGGATATTTAAATCGTTATTCAAAAATAGTATTGAAGTAGCTGTAATATTTTGTTATTGCCTGTCACAGAATCAAGAGGTTTGCTTTATAGGGCCGATAATACAAATTTATCTGCGACAAATATGGAATAAAATTTATAAAACATCTTACCTTACCTGTAGGTCTCCTCTATGTAGAATGGCTCGATGACTGTTGGAAGGGCGTTTAAGTAATCCAAAAAACGGAATAAACTGTCACTTTGTCATTACCTTTAAATTGTGGTGCGGAATTCAAGTACGGTACTTCAGGAATGAATAGCACTGTTGAAACACTTGAATTATTTGTTGTATGTTGGCTTCATTTCATGTTGGAATAAAAACAAGGGAGTCCAAATGACGTATTCAATGAAATTACAACAATGTGGTGTGCGGTAATTGTTCTCACTGACTTCGTGAGCGATGCTGGCCGGCTTGAGTAGCGAATTCAGCTGGAAATGAATAAACTATTCAACTACCATCTGAGAATTTACACTTGTATGGGCGTAATGGTAACTTTCATATCGTTTAGGACACGAATAATGTTTTCACCGTTTTTGGTGTTCTCTGTGGCTATTTTGTATTCTTTATGAAATATGTGATCAGGGATAAAAAAAAACCCTCCTGCTATGCAGAACGTTAATACGAATCTTAAGAATGGCTCTCTTGCAAGGCCTTATCAAAACCTGTAAAAAGTTTTCGTTTTTTTCTCTCTTGAATGTGTGATCGCTTCACGCAAAGTTATTCCACGCACAGGAAATTAGAAATTGCTTGTGATTATTTAGATTTCTGAGAGGAACGGAACTCACATGAAAGCAACCAATATCGTGGAAATAACATCCGCTCCTGATCACAGAAAACGGTTTTGTTACATTCACTGGATAGTTATATTGGTTTGTAATTCGTTGATCTAGGCAGAATACATACAAGGCTGAAATGCGTTGGTTTAGAACAAGCATACGTTTCACGTACAGAAAAAAAAAATACTGGTTGTTTGTGATAATTAGATTCCTGTGAAGAGGAACGGAAATTACACATGAGCGACCAATCGTGGAAATAACAACCTCTCCTGATCACAGAACTAACGGTTTTATTACACTTCCTGAACAGTAAAGTCATGTTATTTTCTTGATCTGGGCGCTATGGAAGGCTAAAATGTGTTGGTGTAGGACAAGCATACAGGTTTCACGTACAGGAAATTGATAATAACTGCTTCTGATTATTTAGATTTCTGAGAGGAACTGAACTCACATGTGAGCGATCAATCGTGGAAATACGCACGTAGCTACTAAAACACGGAACCACCCACGATGATCCAAAACGACCCACAGTCACCCAAAACCACCCAAAACGACCCACAACCACCTGGAAAATGACCCAAAACGACGCCAAACGATCCACAATGACTTGAAAATGACTGGCTTGTACGATTATCTCCTCTGAAAAGAGCATTTCCCTTGGACTTTCTCCGATTTGTCATTTGATGTTGACGAAACCATTTGTAGAGTTTTTTGCTGTGAACATCGATTTGAAAACCGGGCGACCTGGTTTTGGATTGTAAGATAGCCATTGAATAGCTCACTGATCAAGTTACTGAAATATCTCGCATGCTGCGTTATGCGATAGTCATGTTTGCGTTTATTTATTTATTAGTGCGTTGTTATGTCCCATATATAAGCTATATAGGTATGTGCCGCTGTGAAGGGTATGGTTTTCAAGCAGTTTAGTCTAGAATAGGGTATAGTTATCAGAGATTTTTGGTCTAGAATAGGGTATCATTTTCCGCGAAACTGATTAGCTGCGTGCAAAAATTAAGTCTAGACAAGGTTTACTGGCAAATGGCGTACGGTGGGCAGTACGGCATTTTTACTGACCCCTGTTAACTAATAACTGTGATAGTGAACGAGTTTCTGGAAAATAGCGAGTCTGGAATAGGTCTAGGATAGGGTAGGGTTTTTCGGTGTTTAGTCTAGAATAGGGTTGCAAAATGCAGCTAAAATGGTCTGGTTTAGGCTAAGGGTCTCAGAGTCCCAGCGGCACACCCCCACCCAAAAATTTGCACTGTTTAATGTTTAAATTACAGGAGAATATTGGGGTTTGACCTGCATTCTTTGTCGATCCATGGGCGCATTTTTGTTCACATTTTTGTTAGATACTATGAATAGATTTTTATTCCTTGTGAGTAGCCAATATTTTGACCTTATTATTTATGTTGATCCTCGATGGTCAATTGGTGTAGTGCACGGTGGTTTCGCGTTCGAACGGTATGGAAACGTCAATATCGGTGGACAAAGGACGCTAACGGGAAAAAGTTTCCAGATAAATTTTAGGAAAAGTCACCAAATTTGGTGGTCATTGCATCGACCGTTTTGAAACGACACAACTTCAAAGTTCGAACGGGCTCCAAACACCCCACCCCAATCACCCCCCCCCCCCCCCCCCCCCCGGTCTGGATAGGGTTAAAAAAGTTTCGGCAAAATGTAAAATTTCAAAGTCGCACACGATTAAGACACGATTTAAATATTAAACGAAGATATCATGATAACGTGTAAGCATAAAATGTATTATTGTAGATCTACTGGTTACCAACACGACCTAACTAATCCCCATTCATCGCATTATATTAATGTTCATAAAATAAAAATATAAAACATGGCATCGTAACAATATTACTGAAAAACAAAGTCCAGTCAAAGCTAAGGTATATCCAGTCATCATTGGCCATTCAATGTCCCTTCGAAAACAGAAGCCTCTCTTTTTCTGGTTTAGCATTAGTGGGTGTCATCGCAGTATTATTTGTAGGAATCTGCAACTCGTCAAAGGGTGGCTTTTGGTTCGTTTTCACGACTATAATCTCTTGCCTGAGACAGCAGGCGTCTTTTTAAAAATCTGCGCTCCTCGGAACTGCTGATCTGACTTTCATATTCATCAACTCGAGTCAGCTTTGTGTAGGCTTTGAGTAACGCGCTCAACTCGATCGCCTTAATCATGCCGCCCACTTTCGCCTCGGCTTCATATCCTTTGTCCTGCATGTCCTCCCAGCTGTTCTTGGTAACCAGTTTGACTTTTACCGTCTTCTCATATCCACCGGGATGGCTGTAAACTAGTTGCCAGGTGGAGACGCCACTACGCGCAATGACTGAATATGACTGAATATGGCTGCTTTCAAACTTCCTGATGTAATCTGAGAAGAGCCGGCCCATGTTGTGCGTGCGGTTTTTAAAACTACCTCCAGGGAAGTGGATCTTTGCTTCCTCTGTATCTGATAGGTAGTATCAGTCGGTGCGGTTGTCAGGTGTTTGATTGTGTTGTTATGAGATGTTTACCTCCGTGATTGTGAGGTGTTTGCCTGTGTGACTGTTTTAGCGGTTTGTTTGCGAGGTTTGAGAGTTTTTTTCCTCGCGTGGTGTTGAGATTTTTTTCGCCGCCTTCGTGGCGTTGAAGTTTTGGGCTGTTTAGTTGTGTTTTCGTTTTCGGTTAGTTTAATTCCTCTAGCTTACTCTTATGGGCTCGGTTGTTTAGGAGGGAGTTTTGACGTTTTACGTTTGGCCGTTTTGTTGCCATTGTCGTCGGCGCACTTGAAAGGGAACGAAAAAGTGAGTCCACACTCCTCATTTTCCACACTCCGCACTCCACGTTTTCCGCCTAACCCATTGCACAGCTATAGTGAATAATTTGATCAGATATTTTCGAATTAAAAGAAACTGTGCAAGGCGTAAGTCTATCCAGGAATCACAATAGAGCAGAGTACTAATCTGCGAAAATGGCGTCATGAGCGTGAACATTTAAGCGGGAATTCTAGGACATTTGGCGGACTTTCATTTGACTGTAAGGATCTGTCGTGTTTTCATAATTTGAAATGATTCTTTATACAAAATTGAATACTAAGAACTTGCAGGATTTCGCTCTATTATTTGCGGACTTGAAGCACCATTGCAATGATGTTTGTGCGATTTTTTTTTTAAAAAGCTTACACGTATTCTAACGTAATGTTTATCTGTTTTCCGCGAGCATGGCAGAATCATAACAAGCCAGAGCCCCGATTTTAGGACCAAGCCGACGTCTAAGGTCTCGTTCTTCAAATATTTTTGGAGATTATTAGCGCGGTAGGTGTGAATCCTTTGCTTCGAATGAACAGATACTCCATCAAAATAGGTCGAAACATGTCTTGTAGCTGTTAGTAATGTTAAACTTTATGAGCTTTCTTTCATCTCTGTTCATTATCAATTAATTCTATTAAAGCCGAATAATTGCGTTGCCGTGGCTGAAAACCAGGAACATATCTTGATAAGGAACTTAGTTTAAAATAGCGGTATTTACAATTTTTTTTAAAACGAAAACAAAAACAAAAAATCAACGAAGAAATTATGTTACAAATCGTTTGTCTAGTAATAATATATATGCCGCATTCTTTATTACCAAGTCAAGTTAAGCGTTTATGCAAGAGAATGACGTGAGTTAAATTAGAGAGTCCTTCATATCAGCAACATTACTTTGGGGATATAGCATTTAAACATTTTTGGCCATATAGCTGAGCGTCCATGTACGAAACTAAAAGAAATATTTTTCACACAGTTAAAAGACTTTTCTAAAGCGAGGATGATTGTTTATCGATTTAAAATATACTTAAATCCCACGCCGCAATGCAATTAAAAGCTAATTTATCTAAGTTCAAAGTGCTTCGTAATGCTATCTGTCTTAAGCAAGAGAATGACGTGAGTTAAATTAGAGCCGAGTCCTTCATATCAGCAACATTGCTTTCGGGAGATACAGCATTTTAAAATTTTTGGCCGTACAGCTGAGCGTCCATGTACGAAACTAAAAGAAGTATTTTTCACTCAGTTAAAAGACTTTTCTAAAGCGAGGATGATTGTTTATCGACTTAAAATATACTTAAATCCCACGCCGCAATGCGCATGCAATTATAAGCTAATTTATCAAAGTGCAAAGTGCTTCGTAATGCTATCTGTCTTAAGCAAGAGAATGACGTAAGTTAAATTAGAGAGTCCTTCATATCAGCAACATTGCTTTCGGGAGATATTTTTTGGCCGTACAGCTGAGCGTCCGTGTGCGAAACTAAAAGAAGTATTTTTTCAATCAGTTAAAAGACTTTTCTAAAGCGAGGAGGCAAATCAGAAGTCCTTTGAATCTTCGAACTGAACAGAAACAGTAACAGAGAAAATTTAGCTGTATTTCAAGAATTTCTTAATTTCTTTTATTTTATATTCCCTGCAACATCCTTTCTCTCGGGGTTGCTCTCATAGCCAGAAAACAAACTGATTGCGAAAACGAAAACGATTTATAAATAACAAAGTTGCTGTTTATGATAAGTTATTTCTCGGCTGGTTGTGATTGAACGTGACCGGATCCGGACGACTATTACTAAAGTAAAATTCGTGGGTTATTCGCTAGACCATAGACGCAATGAAAAAATTCCTTGTAGAGTTCGGCTTTGTTTATCGACTAAAAATTAATTAATTAATTAATTATACTCAAAGTGCAAAGTGCTTCGTAATGCTCTCTGTCTTAAGCCGGAGATCGACTTCCTTGTTAAACTTGGATTGTAAGATTGCCACCAAAGCGCTGGCATTGAGACTAAAAAAGGTGCTCCCGCAAATCATTAGCAATGCACAAACTGGGTATATCGAAGGCAGGTTTATCGGACAAAACATAAGACAAATCTCAGATATGCTGTGTTATACTGAAGAGCAAAATATTGGAGGTTTTGTTACTTTTATTGATTTCGAAAAGGCCTTTGACAGTCTAGAATGGAATTTCCTATTAAAAGCCATTGAAACATTTAATTTTGGCTCGGACTTCATGAATTGGATTCAAGTGATTTATAACAATATATCCAGTTGCACTATCAATAACGTGTATGCATCTCCTTTTCTCAATTTATATCGCTGTGTTAGACAGGGTTGCCCGCTGTACAGGAATGCTATTTATTCTCTCAGTAGAATTATTATCTTGCGCGATCAGATCAGATAGCAACATTGAAGGTATCCGAGATAAAGAAATAAAACTAACGCAATATGCCGATGGCACAACGACTTTTGTTAAAGATCAGTTTTCGTTAAAAAAATTGTTAGAACTACTAGTTCAGTTTAAAGACTGCAGCGGCCTAAAGATCAATCCATCTAAAACCGAAGCTATGTGGTTAGGAAAATATAAAAACAGGAAGGAAACATTATATAATCTAAAATGGCCACAGACGCCTATATCCGCTGTAGGCGCAGTATTCACATATATCAATCAAATTTGCGAACAGGAAAACTTTATGGAGAAGATAACGAAAATTCAGGAGGTATGCAACATGTGGATGCAAAGAGATTTAACCCTCTATGGCAAAATCACTATTATTAAGATGCTTGGTCTTTCCAAACTGATTTTTTCAAGTGCTTGCCTCCCCACACCTCCTCATATTGTAATTATAGTAGATAAGATAGTGTCCGCCTTTGTCTGGAATAATAAACCACCCAAAATAAAAAGGGAATCTATGATCGGTCCAAAAGAGAAGGGAAGTTAGATCTACCTGACTATGATTCAATTAGAAAATCGTTACTAGCAGCCTGGGTTAAAAGAATAATAGACGGAATAATAAACCTGGCTATACCCTCCTTTTATTTAGATAAGTTGGGTGGAATTTTTATTTCTGACTGCAATTACGATATCGAAACATTAAATTTACAGGATCTACCCAAATTCTATATTGATACACTTAAAACGTGGTCCGATATTAAAGGAAAAAGTACAACAGAAAACTGTTCGCAAATACGCAACGAGATCTTGTGGAATAACAAGAACATCACCGTTGACGGGAAATCAACTTTTTATAAAGACTGGCATAGAGCAGGAATTACCAAAGTTAAAGATATCTTAAATAGTAATAAATCCAATTGTTGACTTGTCAGAATATTGTTGTTTACAACGCAACGCGCTTTGAGCGAAGCGTGTGGGTTGCCTTTTTGGGTATTTTTTATCCCCTGTAACTTTTAATCACTGTTTAATGTTTAACTTACAGGAGAATATTGGTCTTTGACCTGCATTCTTTGTCGATCCATGGGCGCATTTTTGTTCACATTTTTGTTAGATACTATTAATAGATTTTTATTCCTTGTGAGTAGCCAATATTTTGACCTTATTATTTATGTTGATCCTCGATGGTCAATTGGTGTAGTGCACGGTGGTTTCGCGTTCGAACGGTATCGAAACGTCAATGTCGGTGGACAAAGGACGCTAACTGGAAAAAGTTTCCAGAAAAATTTTAGGAAAAGTCACCAAATTTGGTGATGATTGCATCGACTGTTTTGAAACGACACAACTTCAAAGTTCGAGCGGGCTCCAAACCCGCCACCCCCATTCCCTCCCCCCCCCCCCCTCCCCCCGGTCTGGATAGGGTTAAAAAAGTTTCGGCAAAATGTAAAATTTCAAAGTCGCACACGATTAAGACACGATTTAAATATTAAACGAAGATATCATGATAACGCTAATCCCCATTCATCGCATTATATTAATGTTCACAAATAAAAATATAAAACATGGCATCGTAACAATATTACTGAAAAACAAAATCCAGTCAAAGCTAAGGTTTTTCCAGTCATCATTGGCCATTCAATATCCCTTCAAAAACAGAAGCTTCTCTTTTTCTGGTTTAGCATTAGTGGGTGTCATCGCAGTGTTATTTGTAGGAATCTGCAACTCGTCAAAGGGTGGTTTTGGTTCTTTTTCACGACTACAATCTCTTGCCAGAGATAGCAGGCGTCTTTTTAAAAATCTGCGCTCCTCGGATCTGCTGATCTGACTTTCATATTCATCAACTCGAGTCAGCTTTGTGTAGGCTTTGAGTAACGCTCTCAACTCGATCGCCTTAATCATGCCGCTCACTTTCGCCTCGGCTTCATATCCTTTGTCCTGCATGTCCTTGCAGCTGTTCTTGGTAACCAGTTTGACTTTTACCGTCTTCTCATATCCACCGGGATGGCTGTAAACTAGTTGCCAGGTGGAGACGCCACTACGCGCAATGACTGAATATGACTGAATATGGCTGCTTTCAAACTTCCTGATGTAATCTGAGAAGAGCTGGCCCATGTTGTGCGTGCGGTTTTTAAAACTACCTCCAGGGAAGTTGATCTTTGCTTCCTCTGTATCTGATAGGTAGTATCAGTCGGTGCGGTTGTCAGGTGTTTGATTGTGTTGTTATGAGATGTTTACCTCCGTGATTGTGAGGTGTTTGCCTGTGTGACTGTTTTAGCGGTTTGTTTGCGAGGTTTGAGAGTTTTTTCCTCGCGTGGTGTTGAGATTTTTTTCGCCGCCTTCGTGGCGTTGAAGTTTTGGGCTGTTTAGTTGTGTTTTCGTTTTCGGGTGGTTTAATTCCCCTAGCTTACTGTTATGGGCTCGGTTGTTTAGGAGGGAGTTTTGACGTTTTACGTTTGCCGTTTTGCTGCTATTGTCGTCGGCGCACTTGAAAGGGAACGAAAAAGTGAGTCCACACTCCTCATTTTCCACACTCCGCACTCCTCGTTTTCCGCTTAACCCATTGCACAGCTATAGTGAATAATTTGATCAGATATTTTCGAATTAAAAGCAACTGTGTAAGGCGTAAGTCTATCCAGGAATCACAATAGAGCAGAATACTAATCTGCGAAAATGGCGTCATGAGCGTGAACATTTAAGCGGGAATTCTCGGACATTTGGCGGGCTTTCATTTGACTGTAAGGATCTGTCGTGTTTTCATAATTTGAAATGATTCTTTATACAAAATTGAATACTAAGAACTTGCAGGATTTCGCTCTATTATTTGCGGACTTGAAGCACCATTGCAATGATGTTTGTGCGATTTTTTTTTTAAAAAGCTTACACGTATTCTAACGTAATGTTTATCTGTTTTCCGCGAGCATGGCAGAATCATAACAAGCCAAAGCCCCGATTTTAGGACCAAGCCGACGTCTAACGTCTCGTTCTTCAAATATTTGTGGGGATTATTAGCGCGGTAGGTGTGAATCCTTTGCTTCGAATGAACAGGGATACTCCATCAAAATAGGTCGAAACATGTCTTGTAGCTGTTAGCAATGTTAAACTTTATGAGCTTTCTTTCATCTCTGTTCATTATCAATTAATTCTATTAAAGCCGAATAATTGCGTTGCCGTGACTGAAAACCGGGAACATATCTTGATAAGGAACTTAGTTTAAAATAGCGGTATTTACAAATTTTTAAAAACGAAAACAAAACAAAAAATCGACGAAGAAATTATGTTACAAATCGTTTGTCTAGTAATAATATATATGCCGCATTCTTTATTACCAAGTCAAGTTAAGCGTTTATGCAAGAGAATGACGTGAGTTAAATTAGAGAGTCCTTCATATCAGCAACATTACTTTGGGGATATAGCATTTAAAAAGTTTTGGCCGTATAGCTGAGCGTCCATGTACGAAACTAAAAGAAATATTTTTCACTCAGTTAAAAGACTTTTCTAAAGCGAGGATGATTGTTTATCGATTTAAAATATACTTAAATCCCACGCCGCAATGCAATTAAAAGCTAATTTATCAAAGTTCAAAGGGCTTCGTAATGCTATCTGTCTTAAGCAAGAGAATGACGTGAGTTAAATTAGAGCCGAGTCCTTCATATCAGCAACATTGCTTTCGGGAGATACAGCATTTTAAATTTTTTGGCCGTACAGCTGAGCGTCCATGTACGAAACTAAAAGAAGTATTTTTCACTCAGTTAAAAGACTTTTCTAAAGCGAGGATGATTGTTTATCGACTTAAAATATACTTAAATCCCACGCCGCAATGCAATTATAAGGTAATTTATCAAAGTGCAAAGTGCTTCGTAATGCTATCTGTCTTAAGCAAGAGAATGACGTAAGTTAAATTAGAGAGTCCTTCATATCAGCAACATTGCTTTCGGGAGATATTTTTGGCCGTACAGCTGAGCGTCCATGTGCAAAACTAAAAGAAGTATTTTTTTCACTCAGTTAAAAGACTTTTCTAAAGCGAGGAGGCAAATCAGAAGTCCTTTGAATCTTCGAACTGAACAGAAACAGTAACAGAGAAATTTAGCTGTATTTCAAGAATTTCTTAATTTCTTTTATTTTATATTCCCTGCAACATCCTTTCTCTCGGGGTTGCTTTCATAGCCAGAAAACAAACTGATTGCGAAAACGAAAACGATTTATAAATAACAAAGTTGCTGTTAATGATAAGTTATTTCTCGGCTGGTTGTGATTCAACGTGACCGGATCCGGACGACTATTACTAAAGTAAAATTCGTGGGTTATTCGCTAGACCATAGACACAATGAAAAAATTCCTTGTAGAATTCGGCTTTGTTTATCGACTTAAAATTATACTTAAATACTACGCCGCAAAGCAATTAAAAACTAATTTATCAAAGTGCAAAGTGCTTCGTAATGCTCTCTGTCTTAAGCCGGAGATCGACTTCCTTGTTAAACTTGGATTGTAAGATTGCCACCAAAGCGCTGGCATTGAGACTAAAAAAGGTGCTCCCGCAAATCATTAGCAAAGCACAAACTGGGTATATCGAAGGCAGGTTTGTCGGACAAAACATAAGACAAATCTAAGATATACTGTGTTATACTGAAGAGCAAAATATTGGAGGTATTGTTACAAGTACTTTTATTGATTTCGAAGAGGCCTTTGACAGTCTAGAATGGAATTTCCTATTTAAACCAATTGAAACATTTAATTTTGGCTCGGACTTCATGAATTGGATTCAAGTGATTTATAACAATATATCCAGTTGCACTATCAATAACGTGTATGCATCTCCTTTTCTCAATTTATATCGCGGTGTTAGACAGGGTTGCCCGAGGTACAGGAATGCTATTTATTCTCTCAGTAGAATTATTATCTTGCGCGATCAGATCAGATAGCAACATTGAAGGTATCCGAGATAAAGAAATAAAACTAACGCAATATGCCGATGGCACAACGACTTTTGTTAAAGATCAGTTTTCGTTAAAAAAATTGTTAGAACTACTAGTTCAGTTTAAAGACTGCAGCGGCCTAAAGATCAATCCATCTAAAACCGAAGCTATGTGGTTAGGAAAATATAAAAACAGGAAGGAAACATTATATAATCTAAAATGGCCACAGACGCCGATATCCGCTGAAGGCGCAGTATTCACATATAACAATCAAATTTGCGAACAGGAAAACTTTGTGGAGAAGGTAACGAAAATTCAGGAGGTATGCAAGATGTGGATGCAAAGAGATTTAACCCTCTATGGCAAAATCACTATTATAAAGATGGTTGGTCTTTCCAAACTGATTTTTTCAAATGCTTGCCTCCCCACACCTCCTCGTATTGTAATTATAGTAGATAAGATAGTGTCCGCCTTTGTCTGGAATAATAAACCACCCAAAATAAAAAGGGAATCTATGATCGGTCCAAAAGAGAAGGGAAGTTAGATCTACCTGACTATGATTCAGTTAGAAAATCGTTACTAGCAGCCTGGGTTAAAAGTATAATAGACGGACGGACGAAGCCTGGATGGCTATACCCTCCTTTTATTTAGATAAGTTGGGTGGAATTTTTATTTCTGACTGCAATTACGATATCGAAACATTAAATTTACAGGGTCTACCCAAATTCTATATTGATACACTTAAAACGTGGTCCGATATTAAAGGTAAAAGTACAACAGAAAACTGTTCGCAAATACGCAACGAGATCTTGTGGAATAACAAGAACATCACCATTGACGGGAAATCAACTTTTTATGAAGACTGGCATAGAGCAGGAATTACCAAAGTTAAAGATATCTTAAATAGTGATAAATCCAATTGTTGACTTGTCAGAATATTGTTGTTTACAACGCAACGCACTTTGAGCGAAGCGTGTGGGTTGCCTTTTTCGGGTCATTTTTATCCCCTGTAAGTTTTAATCACTGTTTAATGTTTAACTTACAGGAGAATATTGGTGTTTGACCTGCATTCTTTGTCGATCCATGGGCGCATTTTTGTTCACATTTTAGTTAGATACTATTAATAGATTTTTATTCCTTGTGAGTAGCCAATATTTTGACCTTATTATTTATGTTGATCCTCGATGGTCAATTGGTGTAGTGCACGGTGGTTTCGCGTTCGAACGGAATGGAAAACGTCAATGTCGGTGGACAAAGGACGCTAACGGGAAAATGTTTCCAGATAAATTTTAGGGAAAGTCACCAAATTTGGTGGTCATTCCATCGACCGTTTTGAAACGACACAACTTCAAAGTTCGAGCGGGCTCCAAACCCCCCACCCCCATCCCCCCCCCCCCCCCCCCCCCGGTCTGGATAGGGTTAAAAAAGTTTCGGCAAAATGTAAAATTTCAAAGTCGCACACGATTAAGACACGATTTAAATATTAAACGAAGATATCATGATAACACTAATCCCCATTCATCGCATTATATTAATGTTCACAAATAAAAATATAAAACATGGCATCGTAACAATATTACTGAAAAACGAAGTCCAGTCAAAGCTAAGGTATATCCAGTCATCATTGGCCATTCAATATCCCTTCAAAAACAGAAGCCTCTCTTTTTCTGGTTTAGCATTAGTGGGTGTCATCGCAGTGTTATCTGTAGGAATCTGCTACTCGTCAAAGGGTGGCTTTTGGTTCTTTTTCACGACTACAATCTCTTGCCAGAGATAGCAGGCGTCTTTTTTAAAATCTGCGCTCCTCGGAACTGCTGATCTGACTTTCATATTCATCAACTCGAGTCAGCTTTGTGTAGGCTTTGAGTAACGCTCTCAACTCGATCGCCTTAATCATGCCGCCTACTTTCGCCTCGGCTTCATATCCTTTGTCCTGCATGTCCTTCCAGCTGTTCTTGGTAACCAGTTTGACTTTTACCGTCTTCTCATATCCACCGGGATGGCTGTAAACTAGTTGCCAGATGGAGACGCCACTACGCGCAATGACTGAATATGACTGAATATGGCTGCTTTCAAACTTCCTGATGTAATCTGAGAAGAGCCGGCCCATGTTGAGCGCGCGGTTTTTAAAACTACCTCCAGGGAAGTTGATCTTTGCTTCCTCTGTATCTGATAGGTAGTATCAGTCGGTGCGGTTGTCAGGTGTTTGATTGTGTTGTTATGAGATGTTTACCTCCGTGATTGCGAGGTGTTTGCCCGTGTGACTGTTTTAGCGGTTTGTTTGCGAGGTTTGAGAGTTTTTTCCTCGCGTGGTGTTGAGATTTTTTTCGCCGCCTTCGTGGCGTTGAAGTTTTGGGCTGTTTAGTTGTGTTTTCGTTTTCGGGTGGTTCAATTCCCCTAGCTTACTGTTATGGGCTCGGTTGTTTAGGAGGGAGTTTTCACGTTTTACGTTTGGCCATTTTGCTCGTCGGCGCACTTGGGGAACGAAAAAGTCAGTCCACACTCCTCATTTTCCACACTCTGCACTCCTCGTTTTCCGCTTAACCCATTGCACAGCTATAGTGAATAATTTGATCAGATATTTTCGAATTAAAAGCAACTGTGTAAGGCGTAAGTCTATCCAGGAATCACAATAGAGCAGAGTACTAATCTGCGAAAATGGCGTCATGAGCGTGAACATTTAACCTGGAATTCTCGGACATTTGTCGGGCTTTCATTTGACTGTAAGGATCTGTCGTGTTTTCATAATTTGAAATGATTCTTTATACAAATTAATACTAAGAACTTGCAGGATTTCGCTCTATTATTTGCGGACTTGAAGCACCATTGCAATGATGTTTGTGCAATTTTTTTTTTTTTTTAAAGCTTACACGTATTCTAACGTAATGTTTATCTGTTTTCCGCGAGCATGGCAGAATCATAACAAGCCAAAGCCCCGATTTTAGGACCAAGTCGACGTCTAACGTCTCGTTCTTCAAATATTTGTGGGGATTATTAGCGCGGTAGGTGTGAATCCTTTGCTTCGAATGAACAGGGATACTCCATCAAAATAGGTCGAAACATGTCTTGTAGCTGTTAGCAATGTTAAACTTTATGAGCTTTCTTTCATCTCTGTTCATTATCAATTAATTCTATTAAAGCCGAATAATTGCGTTGCCGTGGCTGAAAACCGGGAACATATCTTGATAAGGAACTTAGTTTAAAATAGCGGTATTTACAAATTTTTAAAAACGAAAACAAAACAAAAAATCGACGAAGAAATTATGTTACAAATCGTTTGTCTAGTAATAATATATATGCCGCATTCTTTATTACCAAGTCAAGTTAAGCGTTTATGCAAGAGAATGACGTGAGTTAAATTAGAGAGTCCTTCATATCAGCAACATTACTTTGGGGATATAGCATTTAAAAATTTTTGGCCGTATAGCTGAGCGTCCATGTACGAAACTAAAAGAAATATTTATCACTCAGTTAAAAGACTTTTCTAAAGCGAGGATGATTGTTTATCGATTTAAAATATACTTAAATCCCACGCCGCAATGCAATTAAAAGCTAATTTATCAAAGTTCAAAGTGCTTCGTAATGCTATCTGTCTTAAGCAAGAGAATGACGTGAGTTAAATTAGAGCCGAGTCCTTCATATCAGCAACATTGCTTTCGGGAGATACAGCATTTTAAATTTTTTGGCCGTACAGCTGAGCGTCCATGTACGAAACTAAAAGAAGTATTTTTCACTCAGTTAAAAGACTTTTCTAAAGCGAGGATGATTGTTTATCGACTTAAAATATACTTAAATCCCACGCCGCAATGCAATTATAAGCTAATTTATCAAAGTGCAAAGTGCTTCGTAATGCTATCTGTCTTAAGCAAGAGAATGACGTAAGTTAAATTAGAGAGTCCTTCATATCAGCAACATTGCTTTCGGGAGATATTTTTGGCCGTACAGCTGAGCGTCCATGTGCAAAACTAAAAGAAGTATTTTTTCACTCAGTTAAAAGACTTTTCTAAAGCGAGGAGGCAAATCAGAAGTCCTTTGAATCTTCGAACTGAACAGAAACAGTAACAGAGAAAATTTAGCTGTATTTCAAGAATTTCTTAATTTCTTTTATTTTATATTCCCTGCAACATCCTTTCTCTCGGGGTTGCTTTCATAGCCAGAAAACAAACTGATTGCGAAAACGAAAACGATTTATAAATAACAAAGTTGCTGTTATTGATAAGTTATTTCTCGGCTGGTTGTGATTCAACGTGACCGGATCCGGACGACTATTACTAAAGTAAAATTCGTGGGTTATTCGATAGACCATAGACACAATGAAAAAATTCCTTGTAGAATTCGGCTTTGTTTATCGACTTAAAATTATACTTAAATCCTACGCCGCAAAGCAATTAAAAACTAATTTATCAAAGTGCAAAGTGCTTCGTAATGCTCTCTGTCTTAAGCCGGAGATCGACTTCCTTGTTAAACTTGGATTGTAAGATTGCCACCAAAGCGCTGGCATTGAGACTAAATCAAAGGGCTCTTAAAGCCATCTCGTTAATGCGTTGAAACATGAGGTTAAAAAAAGAAGAATCTAAAATAAATATAAAATAAATATGGTAAAGATGGCGTTGTAGAATCAGATATTATGTAGAAAATGCGAGGCGCAGTAGTCAACTGGATATGGTTCTTGGCAGGATAGAGAAGATTGAGAGAACTTGGTTTGAAAATTCGTGTTGGTGCAAGTCAAAAAAAGTTATGAGTAACAAAGAATCACGAGTGTGAATGTAAATAATTTTGATGTTAGTGAAGTGAAAGTGAAAGACTTTTCCCGCCTTGCTAGCTAATTGACGATGAAAATGTGTTGTTGGTTCAATTTACACAGTGCATTTTCAGTTATTCATTGTCTATTTTCGGTTGGGATATTTGACAATGGAAAAGACTTTCTAAATCAAATACAATAGATTGCCGCAATTTCAAAACAATTAAAAGCCCACATCGATAATACGTCACGTGCAATGACTTTATATCTGATCAGATGAGACATTAATATTAATTATCAAAATATCAATTGACACAACAAATGGTGACTGAATCTTTAATATTCTTTAAAGTAAGGCCCGATTCAAACATTGAACTTCACATTTGCCGAATCTAATGAAAGGAGGCCGTAACAACATGTCATTTCTCTAGAGCTGCCTTTCCCCATGCCAGGACAATTTGAGCTATGTTTAGCAGACATCGCGCCATCAGCCATTTCTTTTTCAACTCTCCAGCAGTATTCGAAAAAAGAACGAAAGTCAAAATTTATGGTATTTTGCTGTTCCTACTCTTGCATAATGAAACGGAAAGTTTTGTAGTTAGCTAAAGTATCAAGTCTGCTGTTTTATATATTTTGACATGAAAAATGGCGGGAAAATGGTGATCACGTGGTCATTTTTCGGTCACGTCTGCTATGGACGCACTTATATAGAAAATATTGGGTCTGGAGCGGATAAACAGGGCACCACTCCTGGCGGTCACTTTTTTAGTTTCCCTTAGATCGAAATGAGGTTCATGACAGGCCTGCACCGACTCCGCTATGTGGTTTTGCGGTTGCGATGCATTTATATTAGCTTTCAAAGTTTGGCTGTTATGAGTCGTGTCGTTAAGTGATTTACGTCTTGTATGATGTGTTAGACGGCGTTTTGTAAATAGTTTTCAGGAATGGTTGGTTTTGAACGAAACTCCATTTTTCATCAGTATTTGTTTAAGGTTTTTCAGTCGTGGGTGAAATGTTGTGACAAAAGGCGTTATTATCTCGCAAGTTTTTTTCGTTTTGTTTTCATGCCAATTGCGTTCCGGCAAAAGTGAAATTTAGAATACCAGTGCATTTAGGAGGGTGCTGATGGGGTTAACAGTTAACTGACAATTGCCCAAAAATATAGTAGTTAACTGATAAATGAAAAGTTACCGTATTTTCTCTATTAAATGCCCCCGGCGTTTATTTCAAACTTGGCCTTGTGGACCCGGCGTTTCTTTGTATCAGCAGTTTTTTCTCGCCCGCCATTTTTTAAGAAAGGGTTATTATTCGTTTTTCTTGGCAGCCTTGTACCTTGCCCTTAAATCTTAAGTTTATTATACCACAAACAAACGTTTGAGGAGCTTACTTACAACTTCCTCAATTATACCCGGCGTTTATTCGGGGCCCGGCGTTTAATCGAGAAAATACGGTAACAGTTAAGTGACATTCTATTAATTATACTAAATGAACGATTGTTGTTGTTAATAAAAGCAACATAGTTTTTTCCTAACAGCAAAGCTATTTTGTGACTTTTACCTGCCTCGCTGCGTGACCAGGTGACATATTAACCGATATTATATGCGAAAGGTACCAGGGTCGTAGAGCGTTGACCTTGATCTCCGTGATGGCGTCGAGTGGCGTGGTCAAAGTTATTCTGAGTTTTTATTGAGATGATGACAAAGGATCGGCATTCGAATGACACATAAGTCGCATACCGTTTGACATGACAAAGCACAATTCAATGGACATATAATCAAACAATAAGCGGAAAGTTTGGACTCGGTGAGTTTGATTTAAAGTTGTTGCGATTAGAGAAGATCGACGGGAAAGCTGTTACAAAGGCTCAGTTGGAAATGGAGCTACCTTTTCTAATGGGAAGTGCGACAAGTGAGATACATGGTATGTATTCTGTTTCGTCATTTTGTCCTAGCACGCGAACGCGGGTTGACCCCGGGTTTGACCACACGAGCCCTTTTCAGTCTTAGATTAAATGAGTAAGATTTCTGATTACACTAAAACCTGTATTAAGCAGACTCCAAAGTAAGTGGACACACCGTTGGTATTTTATTCGCTGTGGCTATATGGCCGGTAACCGGTCAAGGTTTTCAAAACACTAAATAGCCGGCAGTCCTATATTCTCAGTAAATTTCTCAAAATCGAAAAATTCCAGCTAATCTAAACTATCATATGTCGATTTAGAAAGGTCAAGCGATCCTGAAATGCTTTATAGATTTCAAGCCTAGTGTTTGGTTTACGCTAGGCTCAGTAGACGAAACCATGTTTTGTGACACTTAGAAATTTTTTCAGTTCGACTGCCGGTCAAGGTTTTCAAAACACTAAATGGCCGGCAGCTCTATATTCTCAGTAAATTTCACAAAATCGAAAAATTCCGGCTAATCTAAACTATCATATCTCGATTTAAAAAAGTCAAACGATCCTGAAATGCTTTATAGATCTCAAGTCTAATGTTTGGTTTACGCTGGGCTCAGAAGACAAAACCATGTTTTGTGACACTGAACTTTTTTCAGCTCGACTGCAAAAACATGGTTTCGTCGGGGGTTTCGTGATATAGAAATCCCACAAAACCGGCTCGTTTGATCAGGATCACGACATATGATAATTCAGAATGGCTGGATCTTTTCGATTTTGTGAAATTTACTGAAAAAATAGAACTGCCGGCCATTTAGTGTTTTGAAAACCTTGACCGGCAGTCGAGCTGAAAAAAGTTCCAAGTGTCACAAAACATGGTTTCGTGATATAGAAATCCCACAAAACCGGCTCGTTTGATCAGGATCACGACATATGATAGTTCAGAATGGCTGTATTGTTTCGATTTGTCAAATTTACTGAGAATATAGGACTGCCGGCCATTTAGTGTTTTGAAAACCTTGACCGGCAGTGGAACTGAAAAAAGTTTAAGTGTCACAAAACATGGTTTCGTCTTCTGAGCCCAGCGTAAACCAAACCCTAGACTTGAGATCTATAAAGCATTTCAGGATCGCTTGACTTTTCTAAATCGACATATGATAGTTTAGATTAGCTGGAATTTTTCGATTTTGAGAAATTTACTGTGAATATAGAACTGCCGGCCATTTAGTGTTTTGAAAACCTTGACCGGTTACCGGCCATATAGCCACAGCATATTTTATTGGACACAAGCATCAGTGAAATTCGATTTTTTTCCTTCCCATACTCTCTGTGTACGATCCTGTATCAAACAGACATCTTTAATACTGACAACCTTATTACGGTTTTGGAAGCTATCTTGACAGGTGAGAAATTATGGTTTTTAGATGAGAATCTAATGTCGAATAATTTTCGTAAAGCGGCTGTTCTAAGTCCAATCCCGAAAACGCATTCACTCTGGTCATTCTCATGGCCTTTAAAGTAACCTTATCTTAACTTTGCAAATTTAAAAGCCTTACTGATATACGTAATTTCCTACTTGTCAAGCTAAATCACTTGATAAGATCAATGAATGAAAATATTGAAATGAACCGATTTCCGACAGCGTGACCCAGTTAAAAAAGAAAAACGTAAAACTTTCTTATACAAGCGCATGAGTATAGGCTACCAGTGTAGCCTCTTGTTAACTGACAATTGGCCGAAAAAAAATAGTAGTTAACTGACAATTGGGTACCCCCATTAGCACCCTCATTTAGCAGTGCTAGATTAATTTGTCGTGTGTTTGGCCTTGTTTACAAAATGGTAAAGTAAGCTCACTGTAGCTGTCGAGAAAAAGCTGCGCCGGGTTTACAGCTCTTTACAGGCAAATTCACCGCGAGAAACAACTTCAAGCATCACGCTTCAGTGAATGTTCTGACACCTATAGAATGAATTGAGTTCCGGTCATTTCACGAACAGAAATCTAGAACCGGAAAGGAGGAAGAGTTACGCGGTTAACATCGGAACGGATAGATTGCCGTCCAAAATGGTGGCGCTGTTCAGATGTGTGTTACTTTTCCTCTATACCCTCTTAAAGTTTGATGTTCCCAATGTTTACGTATTTTTCTACGAAAGAGACGATAACTTAATTTGTAATAGGAACGAAATTAAACAAGAGTGACAGGAGCAAAAGTTTCATTTGATTCAACAATATAAATTGATAAATTGAGACAATTAGCCACAGCTTGAATGATAATCGCATCAGCCCATGTTCCTTGACATGACATATTATTCAAATATTCTTGCCAAGAGTGTTCAGTATTACTCTCTATAAACTGTTCTGGGTTATATACTAAATATTCAATGCCAAAACTACGTATATAAAAATGGTTCGTAGCATCGCCATACAATTGATGTGATACGGCACGAAAAAAACAATCGCCACCTCCTCCAACATCAAGAGCAATTCTATTTAATTCAGATAACCTACTTTCTAGTAGTAAAACTGAATCTATAGCACCTGAACCATTAAAAGCAACCATTACAAACAATTGATAATTTTGTTTAACGAAATAATAGATTTAAATATATTTTTTCTTGCTTTAAGTGTGCTATATTCTTTGCTAATAGAGCTACGTTGAGCGCTCGAAGGCAACTCTCTTGTGTCAGGATTTCAATGCAATCAAGCTACGTTGAGCACTCTAAGGTAACTCTCTTGTCCGCTTTAGGATTTCAATGTTATCAGTACGACACGCAATTGATATTCGTCTTCTTTTTATAGACTTTATACACCAAGAACGTTTTCTCTCTCTTACTTGCCACTCAAACAATACATTGTCTTTTTGTCAAATAGAGACAAAATCTCTCTTAAAAAAATAAACACGCTGAAATCGCTTATAAAATGCTTCTTAAAATGCTTCCTTGATAACTTTTATAAACAAAATCAGGAACATTTTTACGTCTTTTGCGTACTGTTGCATAATCAAACTGTAATAGCAATGATTAATTGTTTTAAAATAGCACAAAACCGAAATCCATACTCTTGCATAATCAAACCGAAACATTTTTAGTTAGCTGAATAAGCAAAATCTACCCTCTCTTGCATACTATTGCATAATCATGACACCTAAATATTTAATAACTATTGGAAAAGCAGACAAAGATTACAACTCAAAAAGCGAACAAAAATACAGCGTGAGATTTCTCAGCTTCGTCGAGCGCGAAAAGTTGACTCGTTTAACTTTAAGCGAGTTGACTTTAAACGAATCGTAAAATTAACTCTTTTCACGAGATTTCACTTTGACATTCGTTAAGCGACATAAAAAATCGCTCCTCGCTGTTCATCATACCGGGTAGACAACGTATAGCAGAACCCCGGAGGAGGACTCGCATATGTGGTTGGGTGGAGGTGCTCGTCGTATCTTTTAGGGGTTAAAATTAGGGGATCTAGGTATCTTTTAGAATATATGATTAAAAAAGAACTCATTTTCCCAGAAAATGGTATCTTTTAGTATGTTCAGAGTTTCACTTTTTTTTCCTGACGAGCACCTCCACTTGACGACTTATAGGAGTCCCCCCCCCCCCCCCCCCTCCGGGAGCAGAATATTCTTACCAATTTTTCTTTTCACGATATTTCCGGTTGTCACTCGCTAAGCGACTTAAAAGGCAGAGCAAAATAGCATGTTCTTTTGAGCGCAGCTATCAAATGTACTGAATAGGACAGCCTCTGACTCAGTTAAACTTCCCATATGACTAAAAAAAAAAATTGCCGGATTGACCCCTTTCATAAAATAGAAGTCCGTATAAAGGTGAATATTTTAAGTTCGTTTACCTACAGGTTGCAACTAATTGATTGAACCTGCACTTGGCACCGGTAGCATAGTATTGGCTGACCCGTGTACTTTCGCTTTTGTGCTATTTTAAAACAATTAATAATTGCTATTACAGTTTCATTATGTAACAGTACGCAAAAGACGCAAAAATTTAAGCCATTGAAGGCTTGCCGCAATTCCATTCAACCGTCATCATTATAAGCCAAAATATCAACACAACTATGACATGTTTACCATACTATTGCACAATCAAACCGCTTGGCCAATCATAATGCAGAACGTAGCTAATACAGGAAATCGCCTGCTGCTGCTCTCTGAGTTGACCTCTGATACGCTTGGTTAATTGCACGCTTACTTGTAACTCTAAAGTTTTCTTTCCACCAGTGATCGAGTGCATTGTTATTTAGAAGTTGCTGAAACCAATTCTGTGGTCGTGGAAATACCCAAGCCCTCCTTGGCGGCGAGCAAGTTCGTGGCGAGCTCCTAAATGTAAATAAAACGCCGACAAACCTTGAAGATAGCGTAGTTGAAGGCGTCTTCTTCGGTGTCTTCTCGCAAAAAAAAAATGCCGGATTGTTATATTTATCGAATGATAAGCAGGAGAATGACTGAAATTAAACTTACAAGATCTCGATTCGTGTCATCCATGTCGATCTGTACGTTTTCGCGCGTAAACTGCAGTGTCAGTGAACTCATATCTTATTATATTTTACCCTGGGGAGTCTTTTACTGTGTAACCGCATCCCCAAGAGTAAGATGAAACCTGAGATAAACCGAACCCAAGCCATTAACCCTTGGGAAGGCCCCATAACCACAACTCAATAGAAAAAAACGCAAAGTTCATGCTATTTTGCTCTGCCATACCGCTCATATTAACACACAAACTTTCCTGTCCCATTTAACTTTCTTATAACCTCTCCATTAGTAAAATACACCGTGAAATTCTCAAACTACGTTTCCCAAGAAAACGCATTTAACCTATTTTTACCCTTTTAAAGTAGCTATAATGGCTTTACGACAAATGATTGAAACTGATAGGTAACGTGAGATATCGAAATTTAACAAGGACTAATACCTTTGCGGTAACGTAATGTGAGATATGACAAGTTCATCACAAGTTCTGACATCCCAATACCCTAGGGAAATTAACAATAGGTCCGGGGGTGCTCCCCAAACATTTTAGTGGCAGTATGTGACGCCCTTCTTGAAATCCTAACCGCTTTAACCAACCATATCTTCAATGCCCTAATATAGCTTCTATAAAGAACGAACAAGAAACCCCCCCGGACAAAAGTCCACAAAATTTTGTTAACAACTTTTGTCCCTTTTTAGTACTCGACTCCGAAATCTCGCTTAATGCGCAAGCGCATTAACGAGATAAAAAGGTGCTCCCGCAAATCATTAGCAATGCACAAACTGGGTATATCGAAGGCAGGTTTATCGGACAAAACATAAGACAAATCTCAGATATACTGTGTTATACTGAAGAGCAAAATATTGGAGGTATTGTTACAAGTACTTTTATTGATTTCGAAGAGGCCTTTGACAGTCTAGAATGGAATTTCCTATTAAAAGCCATTGAAACATTTAATTTTGGCTCGGACTTCATGAATTGGATTCAAGTGATTTATAACAATATATCCAGTTGCACTATCAATAACGTGTATGCATCTCCTTTTCTCAATTTATATCGCTGTGTTAGACAGGGTTGCCCGCTGTACAGGAATGCTATTTATTCTCTCAGTAGAATTATTATCTTGCGCGATCAGATCAGATAGCAACATTGAAGGTATCCGAGATAAAGAAATAAAACTAACGCAATATGCCGATGGCACAACGACTTTTGTTAAAGATCAGTTTTCGTTAAAAAAATTGTTAGAACTACTAGTTCAGTTTAAAGACTGCAGCGGCCTAAAGATCAATCCATCTAAAACCGAAGCTATGTGGTTAGGAAAATATAAAAACAGGAAGGAAACATTATATAATCTAAAATGGCCACAGACGCCGATATCCGCTGAAGGCGCAGTATTCACATATAACAATCAAATTTGCGAACAGGAAAACTTTATGGAGAAGATAACGAAAATTCAGGAGGTATGCAAGATGTGGATGCAAAGAGATTTAACCCTCTATGGCAAAATCACTATTATTAAGATGCTTGGTCTTTCCAAACTGATTTTTTCAAGTGCTTGCCCCCCCCCCCCCCCCCCCCCCCACACACACACACACACACACACACACACACACACACACACACACACACACACACACCTCCTCATATTGTAATTATAGTAGATAAGATAGTGTCCGCCTTTGTCTGGAATAATAAACCACCCAAAATAAAAAGGGAATCTATGATCGGTCCAAAAGAGAAGGGAAGTTAGATCTACCTGACTATGATTCAGTTAGAAAATCGTTACTAGCAGCCTGGGTTAAAAGTATAATAGACGGAAGGACGAAGCCTGGATGGCTATACCCTCCTTTTATTTAGATAAGTTGGGTGGAATTTTTATTTCTGACTGCAATTACGATATCGAAACATTACATTTACAGGGTCTACCCAAATTCTATATTGATACACTTATAACGTGGTCCGATATTAAAGGAAAAAGTACAACGGAAAACTGTTCGCAAATACGCAACGAGATCTTGTGGAATAACAAGAACATCACCATTGACGGGAAATCAACTTTTTATAAAGACTGGCATGGAGCAGGAATTACCAAAGTTAAAGATATCTTAAATAGTAATAACGAGTTTATAGAACCTTGGCAAACAGCCGATTCCGAAGATAAGGCGTTTGCCATATTCAAAATATCAATCAAATTCATAGTCTTGCCTTCAAAATAACTAATGAAACAAAGTCAAGTATCTTTCAATTTAAGATAGTACACAATATATTGCCCCACAGAGCGCTACTTGATAAGATGGGAATTGTAGACTCTCCTTTATGCTTAGACTGCAGTGATTCAGAAACACTTCTACATATGATAGTGAGCTGTCCATTGCTTGAGACATTCTGGTATAATGCATGCTCTTGGTGGAATTCTAACGCAACTAATGAGATTCGTTTTGATGATTTTCAAACCTTACACGGCTATAATACTGGAGACCGCAAAACCTATCTCCTGAATATTATATTTAAGTCGGAAAATTCTATATTTATAAACAACAAGAGGCTCCAAGCAGCCTTTACTCATGCGCATGCGTAACAGAGTTTTATGATATATTTTAAACATGATAAGTAGATGTCCGACATGGAGAAGAGTTACTCCTTTCATTCAGTCATCGTTCCTGCAAACTACGTTGTTTACTATTGAATATTTTGGAAATAAAGGCTGTACCACAATGAAGCCAGTTATTCTTCTAAGTCTTATATATACCTAACGTAAACATTAGCACTGTAAGTAGGGTTGTAGGATACGCTGTCGTGACACTTAAGTAACGTTGTTTTACCGGAAGTGAGAGTAGCCGGAAGTCACTAAACAGGAAGTGTTAATGGCGAAGACATGAACCGGAAGTACACAATTTAAAATATGCGTGCATAAATTTGCATGCAAAATCGTGACACAAAAAATAAAAAAAATAATAAAAATAATAACAAGAAAAACGGAGCCGAAACCTTACCTCATGCCGCTTCGCGCATGAGTAAAAACTAGACAAAAAACCCTACATTTACTTCCATTTTGGCCTTTTTGAAGGAAAAGGTATTGGTACACAGAGCTTTTGCTATGGCCAACAGATCGATAAACAACTTTCAACCTAAATGGACTACTCTTCTATCCCTGCTTAATGATTAAATATCTCCTGCGTAAGTATGTTATTCCTGCGTCATATGTATTAATTTTATTCTGTTACTTATATTTGTAATGTAATGTACTTTAAACAAATCCTTTGTATTGTTTTGATCAGTGCTTTGTATCTTATGGTGAAACAACCAATATTAAACAATTAAAAAAAAGAGAATGACTTCAGTTAAATTAGAGAGTCCTTCATATCAGCAACATTGCTTTGGAGATATTTCACTCAGTTAAAAGACTTTTCTAAAGCGAGGATACAAATCCGTGGTCCTTTGAATCTTTGAACTGAACAGAAACAGAAACAGAGAACATTTAGCTGTATTTCAAGAATATGTTTTATTTGGCATTCCCTGAAATATCCTTTCTCTTGGGGTTGCTCTCATAGCCAGAAAACAAACTGCTTGCGAAAACAGAGCGAGCAAAAATAGTTTTTTTAAGGCTGTTTTTGCAGACAGGAAACGATAAAGTTATCATCGATTATTGGGTGCGACCAGGAATGTGTGAAAACTAATTAAGATTTATTTAAACGTGTGAATTTCCAAGGCGAATTTGAACCCCTAATGCGTTCAATAAAATCGACCCTCTGGCTTGTGATGATTGTTTATAAGAGTAATATATAATTTTATATAGTTAGGCTCAGCCTAACAGCGTCGCCTTCTGAAGACCCTCTGGAGACCCTCTGAACAAGCTTAACTAAGATGAAACTTAACTTTATAGGTGAAAGGTCGGAAGCACAAGAATTAAGATTGACGATCGGGCTATTTTTCAATTTTAGCAGTTCTCGAAAACAGTATTACCCGACCGTCTGCACAGTACATTTAGACCGTACAAAAGTTCACAAAACAACTTTTTCTCCGTCCAGAATAACTATTACGACTATTTTCCGAATAAAATACAGTTCTTGCTTGTCAAAAAATGCCCGAGAAACTGATTTGCAAAAATACACAAAGTTTAACATATTTGCATAAGGCGACGCGAGTATAAAATCTAAGTCTTGTTTTGTTTACATAAAATCGCTTTTCAATCTACGTTAAGTAATGAATGAACAAACACATAAAAATGGACAACACAATCTTCTTTCGAAAAACTTTATTCAAATCTCCATTAGTTTATGTTTAAAAGCAACACGCATACAATTTATAGCGCATCGAGGCCGAGCCGTGTCTTCGATGAAATTCAAGAAATTAATACAACTGAATTTAAGTTACACGTTTATAAACAATTCTCCAAACCTAGCTAACGAGAACACAAACAGAAAGTCAATCACAAATTGATATCAAGATAAATTCCCATCGAAAAATGTAATTTGTTTTACCTTTAAGTCCCTCCGGCGACTACTGTGCTTGGAAATTCTTTAAATCTCCGCTTTGGTGCTGAAATCCGTAAAACGAACCCATCTCTTCGCATTGCTAAAAACGTATATAGTTCGTCGAAGCAAGATTTTATCCATGAAAGCTCTTCTTTTCCCACTAAAGCGGCTTCTGAATATCCTTTAATTAGTATCCTGTCTTGAGTAGCAAACCGCCAAAAATAATCATAATAATCATAATAATAATAAGAAGAAGCTGACGGCTATGTAGCCGCGCAAAAAACAAAGCCTCAAAGATCCCGGATGTTTTGTGGCGTCACACGCGCATGCTTTGCGACGTCATATGAGCCAGCGAGCTAGCCCAACGGGCGTACGCCGGCGGCGGGCGGAGGCGGGTGGCCGCACACGCACGCGCCAGCGAAATATTCCGCTAGCCATGACCATGAAAACTGACAGGCACAGGTTCTATGAGTATGGTGTTCTTTGCCATTGCTAAAAAAAATCCACGCTAGTCAAAGCTCACTGAAACGTTTGGAACAGAACTTGGGACGGTTGTGGACTCGAGGACTTAGGTTATCTAGCAAACGTATTTAAGTCGAAAGAGGACGCGAAGCGCTACTGCTTCATTCAGCAAACTTTCGTCCCCCGATGGGGGGAGGGGGGGGGGGTACTCCTGACAATGTAGGATAGTAGGATAGGTGTGTGCCGCCAAGGTTCTCAAATCCTGACCTTATTTAAGGGTAGAAAATCGAGATTCCATTACCTTTTTAAGGCCCAGTTTTAACTGACCATATATTTTTCGTTTTGCGCATTGGGGTGGATACTGCAATTTAGTGACCCTATCTAAGGAATATCTAAGAACCACAATACCAAAAATACCAAAAAGGATTCCCTATTTAAGAACTGAGTACCTGAAAAACCCTACCCTATCGGACAGTATCGTACCTATATAGCGTATATAAGGGAGTACCCCCCTCCCCGGGCTTTCGTCACTGCCACAGAGGAAAATACACTCATTACGAAGTGGGAAGAAGGGTAAATAAATGACTGACTTGAAAGATCACTTCGTATTCTTGTCTGTGAAATCAAAAGTTTCCGTGATGAACCAAGTTTTAATACGCTCGATGTTAAGTTCATTTCTATGGATTTTGACGCCAAATTGAACATGATGGCTCTAAGTAAAATGTTTTTGGTGTAAAAAGCAAATACATTTTTGTTCGCCATTTCATATCCTCTGACAAATAAGACTGTCACATAATGGTTTGACGCCATAGCATGGTCAAAACAGATGCGGAATTACTTGCTTCGCTCGTAAAACACAAGTGATATTAATCCTTAATTTTACGAGCGAACATGCGATTACTATAGTTAATAATGTAGAGGGCAAAGTTATAGGGAAACCTTTCAGACTTTTCAAGAGTCATTCAGACTCGAAACTAAGTCTAAAAGTCTGAAAGTGTCGATCGTGAACTTTAAAAAGTCCAAAAGCCTCGGTCTTGCAAAAAAAAAAATGCTAGTCTCACTGTCTCGCTAAGTCCCAGGCTTACCATTCTCTTCTTCGGCGTAGCGAATCGATGAAAATTGAACTAGTATTATTGATTGCTATAATTCAACACATTGATAGACTGCGCAAATATGGTCATAGTGCTTTTGATATCGATATGACTACATGGCGTATATCAGGCGATGGTGGTAAATTTCGCATTTTGAAGAAACGTAAAACACGGCAAACGAGATGTTTATTTTGTCTTCCTCTAAAATATGAGTAAAAAGCGCTTTGGTACTCACGATTCTTCTTCAGTATAAGACTACGTGGAAAACATGGAGAACAAGAACACACAAGAGAAAGCGAGTCGGGATGTCGAATTGTTTTTTTTTTTTTTTTTTTTTTTTTTATTATTATTATTTTACACAATTACAATACTGAAGTTCAAAACTATTTTAAAATCACTTACAATATATACTTCTTACACAGCAAAAACTACTTATAATATTAACATACCTACATAAATATATAATTACTACTAATATTACTAATAATATAATACAAATACTGAACTAACACATAACAAAAAAATAATAAAATAAAATAAAAAATAAATAAATAACATATTAATCAAGCGTTTACAAGAGGTGACAATATCCATTTTGCTTTAAAGAAATCCTTTACTTTCTTTTCACCATACAAACTTATACATCTTTCTGTTTCATATTTTACAGCAATTTTCTTTTTAAATCCATGTATATTTGGCAAAACTTGACCTCTTCTACAATCCCACAAGTACAATTTTCCGATTAAAATTAGATAGTTTAAAAACTTTGCAGAAGGGAGTTTTGTGTTATCATTCCAACTAAAACATCTTGTAACGAAAGTCGAATGTTCTGGCGGTAATTACATTGGCATAATATGCAACTAAATTCTTCTCTATAACGAATTTTTTTTATGCGAACAGTTTCGTCTGTATATTAAGCACTTTATACATAACGAAATTTAAGCGACAAAACACTCGCATATCGTTTCGTTATGTATATAAACACTTTATACATAACAAAATTTAAGCGACAAAACACTCGCATATCGTTTCGTTATGTATATAAACACTTCATACATAACGGAATTTTAACGACAAAACACTCGCATATCGTTTCGTTATGTATATAACACTTCATACTTAACGGAATCTAAGCGACAGAACACTCGCATATCGTTTCGTTATGTATACAGCTGTTTGATTAAACGTTGTCATTGATCGGTCTCATCCCTACGCGACCAGACCGAAAAGGATTATGGGGAGAAATCAATTCACATTCAATAACTGCACATTATCAAAATACGGAACGTCCTTATCGAAGCGACTCTGGTTGTAACACACGCGAAGACAAACATGAGTTTTGTTCTCCGTTGTAAACGCGATATAGAATAATTAATCATGCATTTTAATTCACCCATACTCCCTTTCGGTCTGGTCGCGTAGGGGTAAGACCGATCAGTGACAACGTTTAATCAAACAGCTGTATAAACACCTCATACATAACGGAATTTAAGCGACAGAACACTCGCATATCGTTTCGTTATGTATATCAACACTTCATACATAACGGAATCTAAGCGACAAAACACTCGCATATCGTTTCGTTATGTATATAACACTTCATACTTAACGGAATCTAAGCGACAGAACACTCGCATATCGTTTCGTTATGTATATAAACACCTCATACATAACGGAATTTAAGCGACAGAACACTCGCATATCGTTTCGTTATGTATATCAACACTTCATACATAACCATCGCCAGAAATAGCGGACATGTTCACCGCGCGTGCGCGAGTTTCAGTGGCAATATGGCCGCCAAACACTAGAAGGCTTTGTATGGCAGAAATAAAACAAAATCAAATTGGCTGGCTTTTAGCTTACCTGGAATATTTGCCGCATCCCGAGTAAATTTATGAACATCTTTTCAAGTGTTTTTGTAAGCTTGATTTTCCCCACAATTGTTACTGGCCCTGCTTTTCAACAAAACATATTTCCGAAGCTTCGCTCATACAATGCTCTCTATTTTAGAAGCCATTAATGCCGATTTTCACTCAAAACGGGATTTCGAGGCACCATAGTTCGTAAAGTGATGGGGGTAGCCAACTTGCCGCAATCGTCTGAGAAGAAGCACCGACTGAACTAACGATCATCGCATTCTCACTTTCTTCGATGGTTCCTTCGCCCTGCTTTTTGCTTTCAAAAATCGTTCAGAGCTGTAAAAATCATTTCCACCAACAGTCCACGCTAAAGTCTTGAAGTTCGCTGTCTTCGAACTGCGATATTTGGGCACAGAATGCTCCAAATTTTGCTGAAAAACCCTCATTCAAAAGCTAAAGTCTTGTTGTTTTCAACTGCGAGCGAATTATTTCGGTCAGTGGTTTCTATATGGGTCTGAATACGCTTTATTTAACACAACCATTTTTGTCGCACCGAAGCCGCACCAAACGAATTTGAGCCCGTAGGGTGGAACAGCGGTGTATACCAATGAAGCGACATCGCAGTGTAAGACGCACGAAAATTCGCTGCTCCAATGTCCCTGATTTCTGGCGATGGGAATCTAAGCGACAAAACACTCGCATACCGTTTCGTTATGTATATAACACTTTATACATAACGGAATTTAAGTGACAAAACACTCGCATATCGTTTCGTTATGCATATGACAACTACATACGTAACGAAATTTAAGCGATTATATTGTGGCTATTTTTTTTTTTTGCTTCTGTGCTAGTATACAAGGACCAAACATTCCTTAGCTGACCTCATATTTACCCAAGCTCGCCCACGCCAATCACCGAGCGAATTTGAACTTGACAGCTCTCCTTTAGAGTACATGAAGGGGTTTTCAAACAAATGAAACGTTTCTTATATTTTTGTCTTGCAGGGTTTGAGCCGGGAATGCTGCACTGCAATTTTGCATTGCAATTTACATTTACATTGGGGACAATATCTGTTCAGAAAATGGCCTATAAAAAAGATACAAGAAAGCCTTTGATCCCAAAAATGTAAAGAAAACAATTTATGCTGTTTGTACCGTTGATTTCGCTGTAAAAGGCTCTCTCTCAAATTAAAAAAAATTTCGAAAACTAAAAGCCATGCGATTTGAAATCGCCCTCATAATGCATTGCAAACTGAATTATGTTTGTCATTTATGATAACAGATTGTGTCTCAGGGAAAATTCAAAATGGTGGTTGTCATTGGCTTTACAGTTTTTGACACTCTAAAATGAAAATTGCATCCCAAAACCTTTGCTGAAAGGACAAATTGGCCCCCACTCAACAAATCATGGCTCAAACCCTGGCCTTGGTAAAAATAAGACAACAACAATGGAGGAACTGATGTGTAATAATACGAAATCAATCTTACGAAGAATCGAGGTATGTGAGTTGAGCACACGGTCGATTGTGAAAATTAATTTAGGCAGCTTAGATGTGAGACTTCCATAAAACCTTGCTTATCGCTTGGAAGAAATGCGAAACCGGCGATATGCGAGTGTTTTGTCGCTTACATTCCGTTATGTATGAAGTGTTTATATGCATAACGAAACGATATGCGAGTGTTTTGTCGCTTAAATTCCGTTATGTATAAATTGTTTATATACATAACGAAACGATATGCGAGTGTTCTTTCGCTTACATTCCATTATGTATAAAGTGGATAAATACATAACGAAACGATATGCGAGTGTCTTGTCGCTTAAATTCCGTTATTTATGAAGTGTTTATATACATAACGAAACGATATGCGAGTGTTTTGTCGCTTACATTCCGTTATGTATGAAGTGTTTACATACATAACGAAACGATATGCGAGTGTTATGTCGCTTAAATTTCGTTATGTTTAAAGTGTTTATATACGTAACGAAACGATATGCGAGTGTTTTGTCGCTTAAATTTCGTTATGTATAAAGTGCTTAAATACATAACGAAACAATATGCGAGTGTTTTGTCGCTTACATTCCGTTATGTATGAAGTGTTTACATACATAACGAAACGATATGCGAGTGTTCTGTCGCTTACATTCCGTTATGTATGAAGTGTTTATATACATAACGAAACGATATGCGAGTGTTTTGTCTCTTACATTCCGTTATGTATGAAGTGTTTATATACATAACGAAACGGTATGCGAGTGTTCTGTCGCTTACATTTCGTTATGTATGAAGTGTTTATATACATAACGAAACGATATGCGAGTGTTCTGTCGCTTAGATTCCGTTATATATAAAGTGGTTAAATACATAACGAAACGATATGCGAGTGTTTTGTCGCTTACATTACGTTATGTATGAAGTGTTTATATACATAACGAAACGATATACGAGTGTCTTGTCGCTTAAATTCCGTTATGTATGAAGTGTTTATATACATAACGAAGCGATATGCGAGTGTTTTTTCGTATACATCCCGTTATGTATGAAGAGTTTATATACATAACGAAACGATATGCGAGTGTTTTGTCGCTTAAATTCCGTTATGTATGAAGTGTTTTGTACATAACGAAACGATATGCGAGTGTTCTGTCGCTTAGATTCCGTTATGTATAAAGTGGTTAAATACATAACGAAACGATATGCGAGTGTTTTGTCGCTTAAATTCCGTTATGTATAAAGTGATTAAATACATAACGAAACGATATGCGAGTGTTTTGTCACTTAAATTTCGTTATGTATAAAGTGTTTATATACATAACGAAACGATATGCGAGTGTTCTGTCGCTTAAATTCCGTTATGTATAAAGTGGTTAAACACATAACGAAACTATATGCTAGTGTTTTGTCGCTTAAATTTGGTTATGTATAAAGTGTTTATATACATAACGAAACGATATGCGAGTGTTCTGTCGCTTAAATTCCGTTATGTATAAAGTGCTTAAATTCATAACGAAACGATATGCGAGTGTTTTGTCGCTTAAATTTCGTTATGTAATATGTTTTTATATACATAACGAAACGATATGCGAGTGTTTTGTCGCTTAGATTCCGTTATGTATGATGTGTTTATATACATAACGAAACGATATATGCGAGTGTTTTGTCGCTTAAATTTCGTTATGTGTAAAGTGTTTATATACATAACGAAACGATATGCGAGTGTTTTGTCGCTTAAATTTCGTTATGTATGTGAATTAATTCTATTATTTATTTCATTTTCATACAGAAGAACTTACTCGCATAAAAAATTTCGTTATATAGAAGTACTTAATTGCATAATTTGCGAACATATATACTCCCAAAATTTAAGTATAAAATAATATTTTGGTCCTCTGAAAATTAATATATTGATAATTTATATCAACATGAAAACCAAATCCGTGAACTTATTACTGGTCTAAATTCTTGATTATGCAATTATTCACAATTATGACCATTCAATTTGATTCACGAATCCCATTCCTTGATTCTACATTTCGATTTTTGTTCAATACGAAAATTACGATGCTTGAAGATATTTTTTTTGCACCTTGATAAATATGCTTTGTGTTTAAGTGAAGAAACGTTGTCGGGTGAAAAGCATAAACCATGAACGATGCGACCCAAAGGTTTAATGGGAAGTTAGAAAATGTAATCTAAAGAAAAACGTTTCCAGCGAGAAAGCCATTTCAAAGCCAACTGTTCTAGAGCTAGCTAATAGAAATCAAGACTGATTCAAAATCACGAATTTGAATCACGCGCGGTGCCGCGGTCAGGAGAAAACCTTGTGGTAGCGATAAATTTTAGTTTTGTTTATCTGTAAATGACATTTTATGACTGAAATTGATGCTGTTTCTACACTAAAGTACATAACGTGGACTGTGGAGCCGAACTGCGAACGTTTGTGCTGGAAATTAGGCTTTAACTGACTTCGGAAGTTTGTTATCGCCGATCGGCAAATAAGAATTTCATCACAGCGACAAGTAAACACCACGCTAAATTGGGAAAAACCTTTGGACAACAAAGAAGGCAAATTTGTAAGTCCTGATGGATTAGTTAATAAACATTCCGTAAAAAAATTATGTTTATCTGAATGCGGTCGATCACTTCAATTCATAAGTTGACGACGAAAGGATCCGGACGCGCATCTCCGCTCAAACGGGACTATTTTTATTCTCTCCTTATTTTCGCGACTCGTTTCTAAGAATACCAGACTAATAAATATCATTATTGCCTTTTGTACCTCTTATAGTATTATTACACCGGATTTCTTTGATACTGTACAAGACAGGAGTTGGAATACAAGTTTTGATTTTGAAA